>MU224462.1:395652-417511 GCA_018584345.1 Thuja plicata | reverse complement strand
CAGACTTCTAGGGCTAGACTCCCTCCCACTCCAGTAGTTTTTAGTAGAGCTCGTGGGAAGAGGAAGATGTAGAGTTAGACTATTTTGATATTGTACTTGACATTTGCTGAATGTTTTACAAAGACAAATTGTTATTTTAAGTTTTCTTTAGAGTTTAGAGTCTTTAGACTATCAGACTATGGTTATCAACCATCAACATTCCACATGAGGGTGCAATTTTGTACCCTATTTGCATTTATATATATCTAGATCAGCTTGTTTGGTTTGTTTACTAATTTAATGACTCATTAGATGCATATGCTTATTGAATTTTGCAAAAAAAATGCATTTTTAATTAAATTTAAGCAAGTTTTAAAGTTCCCGATATTTTCCTGATAAGTTTCGACTTATCTCCAATATTTTTTTTTTTGCCCTCGGCGATAAGTTGCCTATACCGATATTTTGAACTATATGCAAGATCAATCATTGTTCTATCCAAAACAGTGCGGATGGAATAAGGATTTTAACCAACATATTGAACGAGTTCAGAGAAGACCAAGTGCTAGATATTTTTAGAACAAAGTCCTAGGATAAGGGCTAGAGGAAGAAAGGTAAGGTAAAAAAGACTGCCCTTAGTGAGGAGCTTGGACCTCCTAGCTCTCATACTAGGGCCAAGAAGACCTTCCAGGAGGAGGAAAAAGAATTACTGAACTTTGCTAATCTATAGAAGTAGTTTCTGGATCAGGAAATGGAAGCTGCTAGTGTTTCAAAGAATATGCATTAGGTATTTTTGTTGTCTGAGTTTTTTGTTGTTTCTAGTCTTTTTGTTAGATGTTGGGTTGCACTCAGTTGGCCATGTTTTTATCTTTGACAATGTATTGTAAATAGGGTTTCTAGTTTCTTCAAAACTTGTTTACCCTTTAATCAAAAACATAAATCCAAAGAAAATATAATTCCTTTTCTATTTCATATCATTAACAAGAAGTTGAGAACAATAGAATTTTTAGTCTGAAAATATTAGTTCTAAAGATCTGTAATCCTGCACTTTAATTGTGGGATTTGTATTCTATTAAATCCACAAAGGAAATGTGACTATTTGCTAGTATATGTGAAGTGTGTTCGCTAGTTCCATAAAAATCCAATTTATTCATATTATTGACATGATCTATAAAATTTTAGATCTATGACAACCCACAAGTAATGTCCCCTTTGTGAAATAGGATTTAATAATAAAAAAATAATAAAATTAAAATATAAATAGATAAATAATAATAAAATATAATATAATATTATTGCAAGTTAATTAAGTTAATGAAAGGTGAAGAGATACATAATGAAGAGTTGTGACTCCCTCAACATAAGATATAAAAGGGAGGAGAGTTCAGTTGGAAGGGGGTATGGAAGAAGGAAGAAAGAGGAAGGCATAAAAACTAAAAAAGAATTAATGGAAGAAGAAAGGAATGTGAAAGTGACTCTTTCAAAGGGCAGCAATGATGAAGGGTTGTAACTCTTTCAAAGGGTTGTAATTATGAAGGGTTTTGACTCTTTGAAAGGGTTGTAATTATAAAGGGTTGTGACTCTTTCAAAGGGCAGCAACGATGAAGGGTTGTCACTCTTTCAAAGGGTTGTAATTTGGGTTGCTCTTCAAAAAGGTTGTAATTATGAAGGGTTTTGACTCTTTGAAAGGGTTGTAATTATAAAGGGTTGTGACTCTTTCAAAGGGCAGCAATGATGAAGGGTTGTCACTCTTTCAAAGGGTTGTAATTCGGGTTGCTCTTCAAAAGGGTTGTAATTATGAAGGGTTGTGACTCTTGCAAAGAGGGACAATTATGAAGGGTTGTGACTCTTTCAAAGGGCAGAAATGTTGAAGGGTTGTGACTCTTTCGAAGGGCAGTAATTGTGAAAGGTTGTGACAATTGCAAAGGGGCAGACATGATGAAGAGATGTGACTCTCCCACACATTGGAAGATATAAAGGGGAGAAGATTTCATTTGACGAGGACATCCAAGGGAGATCAATTTGGGGAATAAAATATTATTCTCAAAGGCAACAATGAAAAGTGGTGATTCAATCCTTATGAAAGGTGGTGACCCTTCCACCAATAAAGTAAAAGGATGATCCACTTCAAGCATTGAAAGGGATACATTGTGCTGTGAATCAAGGGGTAAATAATCAGGACTCAATCAGCAATCGATATTCATTAAGGGCAGATCAAAAAGTAACAATAAGAAGATCTGAGTCTAGGGTGTTATATTTCTCTATTATTGGTAATGCAGAAGCAATGATTAATTTATCTATGTGATTTTATAATGCATCTTGGTCTATTGTTTAAAAACATTAAGACAAGAACTTAATCTGGCAATAGTCAGTCACAAGGGAATGGGAGAGAGTCTGCAATTAAGGGAGAACTGCTAACAGCGCCCTGTTGCAATGGCAGTTAAGGGAGAACAACTATGAGGGCACCCTGTTGCACTGTGAGAGGGAGAATCCCTAAGGGCACTATGTTGCAGTGTCATTAAGGGAGAACAGCTATGAGGGCACTCTATTGCACTGTGAGAGGGAGAACCGCTAAAGGCACCCTTTTGTAGTGGTAATTAAGGGAGAACAACTATGAGGGCACCCTACTCCACTGTGATTGAGGGAGAACGACTAAGGGCACCCCATTGCAAGTACCTTCCCAACTCCTACGTCGGGGGACTATTGGTGAATCTTAGTTAACTCCAACCATAGAAGAATGGATGAGGACTATATGGAGAGAGAACCACTGTCTTGGGGCACCCTACTCCACATCTTCTATAATTGGAATTCACATACAACTTAAGTGCTGCATAATGATGAAGATATGTTCTCTTTAGTCTAAGACTGTCTAACCCTTGATTTATTTATGAATAATGTTTACATTGTGATCAAATCCTAATATTCACACACACGCACTTTCATATGTCGGCATTTGTGTTCATGTGGTGAATGCAAGATTCAAGTTACAGATCACATAATTAGACAAACCATTTAATTGGTAAACCCTAACCCTAATCTATTGCAATTGTATTTTTGGGCAAATTCTAGAGCAAATTAGGAAGTGGACATTGTTAGGACTGCAAAATTTGGTTTCCATGGTGCTAAGTCCTGCCTTTTTTCTGCTATGTCTGAGCCATGTTCTTTTGCCCTAATTGTCTTTTGGTCCAGCCCTAATTGTCTTTTGGTCCAGCCCTTAGTTCCTTTTTGTTCTAAACCCTAAGTCTCCCATGCTTCTTATTTTCTTGCATTACCTTTTTGGGAGCCACTTAAGTCTTTTTAAGCCATGTGCCTTAAGTCGTCGTGCGGGGGGGCATTTCTTTTTAAGTCCTAAGTTCTAGCGGGGCCTGTGTATTAATTTTTCCTAAGTTTAAAGTCCCCGTGGTATTTTATGCTTTTAAAGTGTCGGGCAGATTACTTTTAATCCAATGGCGGGCATAATGCCTTGATCAAAAGATGCAGCAAGGATAGCCACCAAGGAATCGCGCATGAACGCCAAGTGTCCATCTTGAGATTGTGGGGCCGGCGTCTTCAAAGTTAAAGGAAGATAAGATTCGGTCAGATCAAAGTTAATCCAATGGTGGGCACGATCACATGAATCAAAGATGTGAGGAGATTTATCTTCAAGGTATCGCGCCTATGCGACATGTGGTTAGTGGCGGGACCTGGCCAGGGCTAAAGGAAGATAAAGGTAAGACAAATCATTTTTGATCGAACAGTAGGCGTGATCCCATGAACAGAAGATGCACGATGTTTATTCATCGCAGGATCACACGTGAGTGACACGTGTCCAGGTGATAAGGGTAATTTCCAGTGCCACGTAGACGTCCGAGGAGTCGATAGTTGTTTCGGTTTTTTCTTTTGCTTGGTGCTTGCGGGTGTTTTAAGGGTTGATCGGACGATTGCGTTTTAAAATGAATGTAAGGTTTGATCTTGGTCGTCGATAGAGTTTCCGTGCCAGGGCTGACCGTTGAGACAGATATTTGAATGTTTTATGTTGCAGAGGGTTTTTGTGACAGTGGCTCTGTGTTTCATGTTGCAGAAAAGTAGGTAGGAGGATCTGATCTTTTGGTTCGCATTTATGCAATCGTGGGATGCTAAAGGGATAGAATTTTGATGACTCGAGCTTCATAAATGTTGAGAGGTGATGGCTTGGGTTTCTGATCAGATTTGCAGATCTTTTGTAACCCTTAATCGGCTCCTTGTCTTTTCTGCCTTAATGTTGGGTCTGTTCCCGAGTCTTGGTGGTTGTGCAGAACATATCAAAACATTTTTTTGATCTTTTGGAGAAAGATCAGTCAGTGGGTTGGAGAAAGGAAGGATTGCAGCAAATCAGATTTCATAGAAGGACATGTGTCAAATGGACGTCATTTCTAGGGTTTCCTTCTTCTATAAGTTCCTTTCTTTTCTCTGTTGTAGGGGTTCCGAGTCCTTTGTTCTAAGGGCAGGTTTCAAGTGTGGTTCCTTCTGTAAAATATTCTTCCTTTTTCTCTTCATATAGGGTGTCCTTGATCTCTTTCTAGTTTCAGAGAGGAGCATAAGTTGTAACAAATAGTTTTATGAATAGAAATTTCAGCGTTGTTGTACTGTTATCAAGTTGTCTCCATTTTGTATTCCAAATCATATAGATTAAGACATCAAGGGTGTTTTAGTTTTGTCTATTGTAGATCTGCAATAGAGTTATTTAAAAGATAACTATGGTTTGGGATTTGTTTTCAGATATGTATGAGTTTGGGGTATTAAGGATATTTCAAGCTTGTCTTTCAGTGGATGCTGATTAATGTATTGTCTATTCCAGGGTCTCTTCCAAGGGGAGGGTTAAATACTTTGAATAGGTAGTTGCATATTTGAACACACGGGTGGATTCACAAGTAGAACTTGACTGATAGGGTATGTCGAATGTAAGGCATTTGGCCATATTAGACTCTATTGTTTTCCTTGTTCATAATCTTCCTTTTGTAATGTTATGTCTGACTCTGCTGCCCATTGGATAAGGCACTGGTTTATGTGGGATCTGGGGTATTTTCAGGGATCCATTAATCAAAATATATCAAAGAAAATCTTTTCCCTTCATGTTTATAGGAAGGAGTTAGAGTAGGTCTGGTTTTCAAACATACTGTATGCAAGTGAGACACTGCATAAGATTTGGTAAACACTGAGGTATCTGTTACCAATAGGTTTGAAAGCTATTCCACAGTTATATATCTGCAAGCTGTTTGTATGTCAAAAAGATTCATGTGTGTGCAGATTAGGTATACCCGCCTGAGTGATGTTGAGCTCAAAGTGTAGAAGGTTTATGAACTTTGTTGAACATTGTTTGTTTTTCTTGTTGAATCAGCGTTTGGGCATATAGAGGAATATATCTGAGCCGCAGGTATAAAAGGATCAGCAAGAAAAAGAACCAATAGACATCACACCACATGTTTTCTTTTCCAAAATAGAATATTATCACTTAGAAGTCCTCATCTCCCTGCTCTGCAACCTACCAGGAAGAGTTGTATCTTTAAGAGGAGAAGTACATGACCTTTGCAAAAAAAACTTCTACTTGTTTTAGAATGTTGAAATTTTTGTTCTCTGTCCCATTGTTCTACTCTAGTCCCAGTTTTGATCCATCCTATGTTAATGGCAATTCAGCACTGCAATGTACCCCATACTTTTAACTGTTTTATGGGTTGTCGTGATTATTTTTATAAACAAATTTTGTTTCATCTTGAAATTTGGGGCATGCTTGTGATAGTGTTGACATGTGCATAGGCATAAATGGATTGACCATTGTAAATATATTTATTTCTCTATCCTAGTAAATGTTGATCTTGCCATACTTTATTTTTAAATTGTGGGATTTGTAATCTATAAAACCCACAAAGAAAAAGTAACTATTTGCAAGTATATGTAGAGTGTGTTTGCTAGTTCCATAAAATTCCAGTTCATACATATTATTGACATGATCTACAAATTTTTAGATCCATGACAATCCACATGTTTTTTTATCCCAAGTAGAATATTATCACTTAGAAGTCCTCGTCTCTCTTGTCTCAACAAGATAAAGGAGCAAGGAGTTGCAACCTACCAGTAAGAGTTGTATCTTTCTGAGAAGTACATGGCCCTTTGCCGAAGAACTTCAACTTGTCTTGAATTGGTGAATTTTTGGCCTTCTCTGCCCATTGTTCTACTTTCCGTACCAATTGTTTTATGAAAGGATAAGATAGGTCTCATTTCTCTCTAATCATGTCGATCTTCTCATTTGTGTTCATTTGCTTATACGCATATGCACATACATTAAAAGTAAACAACATATGACAGTTCGCTATTACTGAATTTCGCCACCAGAAATCATAGCCTTAAGAGAACAATATTAAGATATACTGACCTTGAAGTCTCAAGGAGATGACACCATCTTCGGCAGAAACGACTTCCACATTGCCCCCATCGGCGATGAGATAAGGTCTCACGTCATTTAGAACCATATCTACATTCTCTGCAGTGAGATCATAAGTTGCTGCAGAATAAAGGCCTGATTTTCCATTTCCATTGAAGGGACTGACAATATTATTTTGAGGCTGAGCAGCAGCTTCACCTAAGGTATCCTTAGTCTGGCCATCAATGACACCACTCCAATCATCCCCCTCAGTGGCCCTCAAAAGATTAAGTCTTCTATTCCTGGAATCTTCATCCTCTCCCTCAACTTCATCATACAAATTCTCGCCCATAGCCTTCCTCATCTTCAATTTCTTCTCCTCGTAAACCTTCCTCTCCTCTTCAGACATGGCTCTGGTGGATGCCCCCTTCCCATTTTCCCAAAGCTCCTGGTGGATAGAATTCCCAGGCGGGACACCATATTGATTAATCCACTTTTGCTTCTCTTCCTCTAATTTCTCCCTGGAAATAATCGATGAATCTGTAAACATTTTTACCCTAACCGAACAGCACATGGATTGAACAACCCTCTCCATGTGGGATTTCAATGACAGGATTACATTTCTAGAGTAGCCCACATACTGAATTTCGTCCTGTGCATCATAGATTGCATAAACACCACCAAACTTGAGATTTTCCCTGCTATTGACATAGTCTTGGAAGGGAAGGATGGAAGAGCCATCATCTTCTCCTGCTTTTGCTGTGATCTGTTGGGTGTTGAAGCCGTGAACTTCTGCACCTTTGTCTCCATAGAGAAAACCATGTAGGCCGGCATGACCCTCTGGTACAGATTCATCTGTTACTACAGAAGTCAGTGATTCTGTGGACTGTGAAGATTGGGTGGATGGATTTTGAGCTTGAATTACGTGCAAATTGGATGATTTGGAAGCAGCGGTTTGATAAGCCAATGAAGTCCAAACGGGATGTTTAGAGTGATTGCAGAGGAGGCGAATTGGCTGACGAGGTGCTAGGAGGATTGATGAGAATTTACAAGCCATGAGAGAGGCCATTGGAAATCCAAGAAAATGAACAACAACAAAAACAAATTCAAACCCAATTTATACAGTAGAAGGATGGAGGTGTACATAATTTGTCCATAGCCACCGATTCTAATACGACAGATTTCAGTAGATTGTGCTGATCTCGCCCCTATGATTGGACTCTCCCTCACTCGGGGCCCTACGTATGGACGTGATCTATCTACTATGAAATCGGATAGTGGTCGACGCAAAGACCCGTGGCTAAACAGCCAACTAAAACGTATCTTTTATTAGTTCTTGCTCATTCACTTTAATTTTTCAATTAGATTAACCAATCATATTACAGAGTTTAAAAACTTAAATGCAACTTCTATTTATATCTATTTTTCATTTCCCTTCATTATTTAAATCTTATTTTTCTTTGATTTGATTGGTCTATACTAATTTTAGTAATGAATAAATTCAATTTTCCCAAACAAAAATAATAAAAAACCTATTATTTGTCATTTGTATTAAATGTACAAAATAATGTCACTTGTCATTTGTATTAAATATTTATTATAATTTATAAAATAATTTATTTTGATCATTTTTCTTTTGTCCTATTTACTATTTTGCTATGTTATATTATTAAAACAATAAATATAAGATATTAATAGTTAAATATATATTTATATTATTAATAATAATTTATTTCTTTTGTCCTATTTATTATTTTGTTATGTTATATTATGAGTTGTTTCTTATCATTAAATAACAACTTTAAAGGTCAAAACTATTATGTTATTGTGATATTTAAAAAGTTGTAGTTATTTAAATATTGCTTAAAATGACATAAATATGAAAATTATATTAATGTTATTAACTAACTTTTAATAAAACATTAAATAATATAATAAGTTGTTAATAAATATAATTATTTCTAAATTATATATTTGATTAATCCTGTCATTTAAAGGTATTAACATTATTATTATTATTTCATTCAATTATGAATTGTTTCTCATCATTAAATAACAACTTTAAAGGTCAAAACTATTACATTATTCTCATAATTATATTTATTTCCCAAAAAACTTATTGATTTTAAATTTATATTTTTATGATAGAATGAATAATTCAACATGATATTTAAGTCAAAAGTTGTAGCTGTTATTTAAATATTCTTTAAAATGACATAAATATTTGTTATTTTACAAAACTTGATAGCTTAATTTTCTCAATTCTCTAACTCTCTCTATCTTTATATTTATTTCATCCACTCTTATTCTCTCTTGTCTCTCCCCCTCTATATATTTATCTATTACATATCTTTCTATCCCTTTTAACTCTCTCTCCATATCTCCCTACTTTTATTTCTCTATTGGCAGGAACTTTGACGCTTTGCGTCTCTTGTTTATAAAGACAATGAACAAAAAAATTATCTTCCTAAGAATTACATTTTAGTTTGTTGTTTAGACGTTCCCGACACAGGGTTGGACACAGGGTAGGGAGAGTGCTCTTAAAAGTAATGGAACAATATGTGGGAGTAGTGGACCGGTGTTCATTTATTTCACAAATCAAACGTCTATTAGAAAATCATTAATGAGTTAATAGCTGGTCATTTTTTGGGAAAAAAAAAACTTAGCAATTAGATCAATTCAGCAAGTTTATTGCATGTATAGTACATCATTATTCTGACATTTGTGCAAAAGTTGCATGATATTGGGGCATTCGTGTAAAAGTATTAGATCAATTATGCTAATCTTATAGTTGTCTAAGCAAATGGGTAATGGTGCAAAAGGGGCCACATATTGGGCGACATTTTGAAATGGCCACTTTTTGACCCTTCAACACTTAACGAATTCGACAAGAAGCATCTTACTACTCAGAAGCCAAAAAATATTTTTTAAGTAATTAAATCACATACATAGACACAAATTGTTGAAATCGATGTATAGTTTAGGCTATGTGGGTGTGCAAAGCTAGCTATAGTGGCTATTGGTACGCTTCCCCTAGTTTTTATTTTTTATTTTTTTTGTGGAATGTGGATGGTATTTAAAGAAGAATGGGTAGATAAAATATGATGTTTTTGTATTTTGGATATTTGAATCAATTATATTGAGATTAGGGGAAGAGCAGCTGTAGTTGAGCATGTTCAAATAGTTGTGCACTACATTTTGCAAATTAAAGCCCACTAGAAAATCATCTATGAGCTAATAGCTACCCATTTTTGGGGAAAAAAAAATTAGCAATTATATAAATTTTGCAAGTTTATTGGTACTAATATTGCACGATTACCGAGGCATTTGTGCAAAATTTGCACGATTATTGGGGCATTTGTGTAAAAGTATTGGACCAATTGTGCAAACTTTTTGGTTGTCTAAGTGAATGGATAATGCAAAAGGGGCCAGGTATCGGGCAACACTTTGAAATGGACACTTTTTGACCCTTCGACACTTAACGAATTCTACAAGGAGCATTGTTACTACCCAAAAGCCAAAAAACATTGTTTAAGCGGTTAATTTACATATAAAGATAACCAAAAAAAAAATCATCAAAATCTGATGTATAGTTTATGTTATATGGGGATGCAAAGTTAGCTATAATGGCTACTAGTACGCTTCCCCTAGTTTTTGATGGTTTTTTGTGGAAGTTGGATGGTATTTAAAGAAGAAATGGTAGATAAATATGTTTTTGTATTTTGGATATTTGAATAAATTATATCGAGATTAGGGGAAGAGCACCAGTAGTTGAGCACATTCCAATAGTCGTGCACTACATTTCATAAATTAAAAGCCCACTAGAAAATCATCTATGAGCCAATAGCTGCACATTTTTTTGGAAAAAATAATTAGCAATTAGATCAATTCTGCAAGTTTATTGATACCAATAGTGCACCATTATTGGTTCTGTAGACACCCTAAAATGGACATACTTACAACCTTACATTACAAACACTAATTTTCATCTATTAATTAATAATTTTTTAATCATTAATTAATCATCTATTTTCTTGTAAATTCATTCCCCAAATCATCTAATCAAATCCCCAAAATTAATTAAATAATTAATTTTATTTAATTAATTAATCTTCATTAATTAATAAAATTCAATTTCCTAAATTTTAAATTTAAATATTTAAACTTATTAATTAATTCTTCTAATTAAATTAATTTCAATTAAATTAATTTAATTTCTTTCAACAATTCAATTCTAAATCCAAAAAGAATTCAATTATCTCACATGTTGAATACTTTAATTATAAATTGAATTAAATATTCAATTAAATCCATTCTTGGTGTTCAAAAAGATAACTCTTAATCAGATCTCTGATTACATGGGTTACTCCACCACCTCTTCGATTCAAAAAGGTAACTCTAAATTACCTCTTCAGTTCAATAGGTAACTCATAATTAGTTGTTTAGTTAACTAAACTCTATCTCCCCTCTCCCAGTTGAAGAGGTGGAGTTTACTGATGGCTTCTCGAGTTCCCTTTGATCTCAATTGTTCATCCTCCTATCTCTGGGATTAATCTCAACCGTTCATATCATTTTCATATTTTATATAAATAACCCTTCATAACCATTTGAAGGATCCATGATTTCAAGCTCACGTGTGTCATTACTCTGTCAGATTGGTTCAAGCATCAAGCCTTCTTGTGATCATACATCCAGGATTTCAAGCTCACGTGAGTCATTACTCTATCAGATTGGTTCAAGCATCAAGCCATCTTGCGATCACATATTCAATATCATATTATTGACGCTCCCAAGTCATAGACACTGCCCACACCAATACTGAGCATTACACAAACAACGTTTCAGAAGGAGTAGAGAGAGATAATACAAGATTTGAGCCTTGTTAGTTTGCATTCATTTGTATTCCTCCTTTATTGCTTGTTATTTTATTGTTTGTAGTTTCATTATTAGTATCTTCGATTCTTTAACCCCCTTTGCAAATCGATGCTACTAACCCCCCTTTGGTAGAGGTACAACAGATCTCGGTCCCATGACATTTTGGTGAACCCGACGTGAATCAAATAGCCCAAATATCACTTGCAGATGATAGAAAGAATATTTTGGCCTCGGTCGTACGGTTGCAGAATTCATTTTTCATGTTTTTCTCGATATACTTATAATTTCGCAATCGCTGGTATTTTACCGCAATTGACGACAGATTGCCGCAATCGTTGTAAGGGTTTAGCATTTATTTTATGTTGTCATTCGAGACTCTGTTTTCAGGACCACTTAGCAGCACAGCTAAATTTGAGTATTTCTAAATAAAAATTAATTTTTTTCAAACATATGGTCTAGCTAGATTCATTCTAGCTTAGCTAGATAAGTGGTTAAACTTTTTCAATTGGAAATCTATATTAAATGCATGTTTATACCAATTACCAAAGGAATAAAATTATTGTAGAAAATCGATGTTTCAATAACCCCTACCCTTTTTAATGATATTTTAAAAAATATAAAAAGAAAAAAAAATTTATAGTATTTTGATTAGATCTAATGTATTATAATTTCAAAATACAACAAGTAGGTATTTTAACATTCGAGAAGATTTTGCTTCAAATAAATAAATAAATAGTAAATCATATCAAAAAAATTTAAAATTTATATTTAACACTAGAGGAGAGAGTCCTATTCAAGAATATGTATTTTTTTTTTCTGAATGGTGTAGATTTGATAAGGGAAATTTGGTGGGAGATGAAAACTGTCGATTTCAGATAAGTTCAACTTTGAGCAGTTATAACAAAGAAAATATACATTGAAATCAATCTTTCTTCTTTTCTGCACTAGCTATACATTTTATCTATAACATATTTTGAAATCAGAGGAAAAATATATTATTTTCATATATTTGTTTGGTGGGAACTAGACCCTAGATTTTTAGCAGTTTTCAGCAATTGAAAAATGGACTTCAAAAATTAAAAAACCATGTCAATTATTGTTCAAAAAAATTTAAAAAAATTATAGGCATAAACTTCATCCATTTTTACACATTTCATCAGTTTACATCATCCTCATATTCTAAATAAAAATGCCACTTTTTATGTCGTTAAAGTTGAATAGTTTGCATGTTGTGGTCATTTTCCTTTATAAAAGTGTGACACAGGTTTGTACTTTTACCTGACAAAAACATGGGTGCCTACGTCGTGGACCTTCATGTCCTAGTAGTGTGACACTTGTTGTGTGAGCTAATGAACATTCAAGCATTGGGTCTATAACATTGTATTGGAAAGCCAAATTTGTCTTAGATTAATCTGGTTGTCCTTGTATCAAAAACCCGTGCTAGTTTACAAAACACATTGTCCATTGTGCTTGTTTTTTTATCAGTCTCCAAAATGAAAAATGAACATTAAAACTGTCAAAATGAGTCCAACGTGTTAAAGTCTAGGGTGTAAACATCAAACCTATCCTGCAAATCATAAGCCTTGTTCCTAAAAATCAATTTTATCAGACAGTGAAGACAAATTGAAATATTTTTTTAGACTGTCTCCCCTTTGCCGCAATTGCCCGCATCCTTCCGTCATTGACGGAATTCTATCGCAATCATCCTTTTTATTTCTGCACTTGACCTTTTAATTACCGCAATCTACCAGTCACTTTACCGCAATTAGTGGAGGTTTTCCGCATTTAACCAGAGACTTTAAAACACCTATTTTTACCTTAAAACCTTGAAAAGACTCCTCATTCTATGTAAAAGATCAGTGTCAATCCCAGAAAAATGCAAAGAACATTGTGTGAATCTCTAAACTTTAAAGATCATTCGTTCTTTGAAAGCACGATTATTGTCTAAACATTGTTAGTTCCAAAGTTCAAACTTGAAATATCTTGATCATGTTATCTCAAAATCACCATATCTCTATCAGTGACTTTGTCTTGGGAAATAGTCAAGAATCCTATTCTTACATCACCAAGTCTTTGAGATCAAGATAAATCAACATCTGTCCTTAGAATTACCCTTTTCCAAATATAACTTGGACTCTCCTAGAAAGGTTATCCTTTTATGTTTTCTTTATATCACTTGTTTTAGTCACAAAATCTAGACAACACTATGTCTCACACACCTTATGGAGGGCCTTACACTAGGTCGAAGGCTAAAAATCAACCTGACGAGTCTTATATCAATCGATTTCCCCCTTGGGAACAAGAGAGAGAAGATGACCCTTTCAGAAATACTAGTCCTTCTCTTTTCATTGAGAATCCCCATAGACCAAATTTTCTCCGTGATGTCACAGAGGAGGAGCTCGAAGACATAGAGCAAGATGCCTATTCCATACAAGTTGTTGACTCTGTTGTAGAGAGAAATCCTGAACATTTCTTAGCCATCTTGATTAAGAAGTGATTCAAACTCCTCATTGAATTCAATATGTCAACCATATGGCTTGAGAACCCTCTTGCAAGTCAAAACACTACTCGATCCTCTCAAACGAAACCTATGATATCCCAAATATTTCCATCTTTGACGACAACGACATCAGTCCAGATTGTGTCCAATCATACTAGCTCCACAAATCAAGCTAGCACATCTTTCATGCAAAGCATGGTAGGTTCCCAACTAAGTGCACCCATGGTCACTAGTATGCCTCAACCCTCGGCCTCATGGCCCTTTCCATCAAGCTCTCATGCTATGTCCTCAATCCCACCAAAAAGCAGCAACCCTTTTACGATTGTTCTGCTACTACAGTCAGTCCCTGCTAGCCTTTGGCTCAATACCTCGCTCCCACAGGGATCCATCTCTACGGGTCCAACTTCCAGTCAATGCCTACCCAAGGTTATGCCTTTGCTCTTATAGGGACCGCAACAACCCCAACAACAACAACCTCAACCCTAGCAACAACAACCCTATATTAGAAACACTGAGAGGGGGGTGAATCAGTGTTTTTCTATTTATTATATTTCAACTTTAAACATAAACCAAAAATATATCAATTGAAGCTTAATACAAGAACACATAACACATGATATGATTACGGGGAAACCTTGATCAGAGGAAACCCCCGATGGGAATTAGTACCCACAAATATTGCACTAGTATAACAAACCTGTTAAAGTTCCTTTTCCCTATTAGGAGCAGTCTTTACAATGCAAGTACAATGACCTGGTTAAGGGTCTAACCTTGCTAGGAGTCTTTTACAAATAAGCCTATTAGGGGTGAGGACTCACTATCCAAGAAGCTCACTGCTCAATAGGATGAAGGCTACAACCTCCTTGATAATAGATATACACTATATCCAAAAGTGAACTAATGTATGTGACACGCTTGTCTGCTCACTTCTGGTTATGCGATGATGCTCTTATACTCTTCAAGAGATTTATCTCATTCTAACATCTTATACTGTTCTTTTATATATTTGCTTTGCATATTTCTTCGACACTATCTAATACAACTTTGCATGTTATATATATGTTCATGACTGAATAGACGCGACTATAAACAAGACCTTAGTCGGCCCAAAAACAAAAAAAATATTCACAATGCTTCCAAACAAATTTTCTTAAGCATGTTTACAATAATGTTTAATACATAATTACAAAATTATTACAATAGGCGCTTAGCCTTTACAAAACAAAAGATTACACGCTAATCAAAAAATGGAAGTCGGCTTCATACTCTGTTTTCTGAACTGCTAGTGTATTTGATCTTTCTGTAACTTATCCATACTAACATTCCATACCATGTGTGTATAGGGTAAGCATAAAAACATATCATAGAGCTTATGTATGAAGTCGCTTAGTCTAAATCAGTCATACGCACGTGCGTTGGTGCTTTGATCATCTATATATCTATGTTCTGTCCTGTCTTCTATACTTAGTCAATTTCCACTTCAAATTTTGCTGTCAAAACTTCATATGACTTTGTTGCCATAATGAAAACACAAAATAAGTCATATTTTCCCTAGGAGTCAACTTGCCAACAATCTCCCCCTTTGTCATTAATGGCAACAAAGGAATGTGGCCAAGTTACTCAAAATTGACTAACACCAAAAAACTGTGTATCATCTTTCTTTAACATATATTATATCATATTTATTTGTATATATATACACTATTACCCATACATACATTACTCCCCCTTTGAAATTAATGACAAAGGTGTCAAAATTGTAAGTCCTTGAGTACTTACTCTGAGTATACATTTGGATAAGCTATCTGCGGATTCTTGATCTCTTGCTGCCAGAATGCCTTTAGTGCATCAACTTTTTGTAGATAGGCACATAGGGAATATGTAAGATTTTCCATCTTTTTCAGATCCATACTGGGTCCTTGATCATAGGTAGCAATGGTTGCATCTATCTATTTGATGTTCTCGTTCAAAACTGCTAAGGAGGGCGCAAGTACATTTCTCAGTTGAGTTTGCCTGAGCCTTATCTTACTGATCTCCATTTTAGCTTTTTCTATCTTGTCTATCTGACCTTGATAGATATTTTTGTAGATGTTTATGTCTTGGGATGATGTTTCAACTGATTGTCTTATGTTATCAACCAAGATATCTGCCTCTTCTATCTTTTTGATATGCTCAGAGGTGAGTTTGCCTCTGTTCATGCAATTTGATATTACCTTTTTTCCTTTTGATGCCAACTCTTTCAATATTGTCTGACCAATCTTTAATGAATTTAACTCTAAAGAAAATTTCTTTACCAATTCATTCAGTCTTTCCTTTTTATACTCTTCCTCTGTAGTTCTAGTAGCTGAGTCTACTAAACTTGTAAAGTGTGCCTTGAAGCTTGTTAGGATGCTATCTACATCATCAACTGACTGAATTTTAGTCACTTTCTTGTCTGCAGGCACTAGGTCATTCAGAATGTTCATTGACTCCAAAAAGAGAGAGTTTCTCATAACTTGTTTGTCTTTGGCTTTTTCCATGGCTAGGACACTGATCTTGATCAAGTCTTCTTCTCCCCATGCATCTAGACTTGTTGAGTCAGGAGTTAAACTTGACAACAATGAAGTTGATGGTTGAATGGATGGAGTGAATATAGTATTCTAACTAGTATCCATACATTCACTTTTTGCTGGGATCTCCATATCTGGTGTTTCATTAGTTTGATTGTCTTCCTCTTTATTCAAATCTATTGAATCTTTAGAGGGAACTTCATCTTGCTGTAAAAATGTGTCATCAGTGCATACCTCCTTTGTCTCTTTAGTTCTTACAAATGCTTTTTCAACTTTGTCCATATCATTGTCAAAAGCAGTCATGGATATCTTGATATCATCAATCACAATAGTTTCTCCTGAATCTTTGATTGTATTAGAAGTTATTGAAATTGAGTGCGCTGAAACCTGTGGCCCTATCTTAGGTGCATTTTGAATCACTTGTTCTGTAACCTATTTGGGAGGAACTAGAGTTACCTTTTCTTTAGGTGTCATTGATGGATACATATGTCTATCCAGAAATACTTGCTCAAATGCTTTCTAAGTCTCTTCACCAACTAGATCATACTCTTTATTCATGATATGAAGTGTTCTAGTTTTGGTTCTGAGATGAGGTTTTATCAAATCCAATAGTATGGCTTTCTCATCATGCGAGCATACAGGGAGAAGACTATATAATGTTTCTTCTCTTATCCTCATATCCTCTTCAATTGCTTGCCTCTTTAATACATCAAGTATGTTCCATACCTTGTCTAGTATGACTGTTTTAAGTTCCAATACTGCCTTTTTAAACTTAATCATGTGAGAGATGATCATAGAATGAATTTCTGATTTGTCTATCTCTTGGTATTTGTCATGGAAATTCTTAATAGATTCTAGTCTTCCTTCATTAACAATTCTATTCTTTAGGACTGTTAGACTAGGTATAAATCCTACCTCAGGAGGGGCTTGAGTGTTCTTTACCTTTCTCCTTGTGGTCCTTGAGGATGGATGACTTGTAGAAACTTGCTTCTTCCTTCTGGTTATCTTACTGGGTACAGAAGGTGGAGAGGATTCTAGATCAATGGTGGTTGATGGCGCAGATGTACCTTCGTCATATTTCTTCTTCTTCTTCTTAGGCATATCATCAGACTTTTTCATTTTTACTTCTGAGGGAGTTTTCTCAAGTTCTTTAGCAATCTTAGCTTCCCTAGCTCTGTCTAGGTCTTCTTGTGTAAACCCATGAACTTTTAGGATATTTGAAGTAATCCTTAATGCCTTCCTTTTGTTGTCAGCACTGTATAAGACAGAATCAACTTGATTTGTCTTTTCTCTATATGTTCCCCATCTTGGTTCATTTGGATCTTTGGGCACAGACAAAAGAACTTGTGCATATCCTTCCAACACACATTCTTCAACTTCATAGCCAAGTGGATGAATCCATTTGGTTCTAGGCTCAACAGCCTCCATGCAAGTACAGTCAATTTCTACCATGAAGCATATAGTGTCTTTGTACTTATCAACTATATTTTCTGGTATCCTGAACCTTTTCTGCATCTTGATCCTTAATGTTTTGATCTCCATGTCCATTAAATCCTTCATGTTTCTCTCTGATGTAGCCTTGAGTGATATATGAGACATAGTAGGTTTACTCCTGTCTAGGTAAAGATTGGAAACTTTACCAATAATGTGGAAGTAGAGATAAATCATCAAAGAGCCAAATCTGAATATTTTGCTATTGTCATGCTTGGCAGCTCTAATGTTATCAATCAGTTGTGCGCGCAATATCTCACATAGGTTATACTGAGTATTATCCTTTACCATCTTTATTGATGCCAGTACAGTAGCTACAGATACACTATTTAGTTTCCTTGCGTGCTGGAACTTGTAACCTAGAATCATAGTAACCAATTTGATGTCATCAGCCTCAGTGGGATCAACTGTCATGTCGCACCTATCACTTCTGGATAAGCAAACTTGTTCAACCTACTTTTTAACATCCTTACCAGTGGGAAGAACTGGTCCAGTCTTAGGAAGTCCAGTCATTTTATGAATTAGGTCTGAGGTTATGCGGATAGGAAATTCATCAATCCAATAAAGGTCATCATGTATCCTGCTCAGTAGGATTTTAACCAATTCTGGCTCATAGAACTCGTGTGCGTTAGAATATTCAAAAATAGGGTTGTCAGTGAGATGTGCATATTCATCTTTGAATGAATAATTAGGCTTCATCATTGAAGCCATAAGAGTTGCTATGTTGTTGTCCCCAACGGTTTCCTTCTTACAGTAGATGTAAGCGTGAATGTCTTCCATGTGTATGACTCCAAGTGGAGTCTTGGAGAATGCTCCTTCAACATCATCTAATATAGACTTGAATGGATGCTTCTTAAAGACAAATCTCTTCCTTTCATAAATGTCAAATACAACAGGGGTTTTCATACTTACTTGCAACTTGATTAAGTAGGGTTTCACAATGATTCTGAAATGACGCGACTACTAGGGTTCCATTTCAGTCTTTAATCCATTTGCAAACCAACCAATTCCTTAACCTAAAGTGTTTTGATGCTCAATGCTCAAGTTCTCTCTGAATGATTAATCTCGAATGCAAAGTGAGGTTTAAAGATCTTTTACCAATTTATATAAAAGATTATTGCATTTAATGCTCGTTGTTGTAAAGCGGTTTACAAAGAGAATTTCAAACTTTATTCTGAATGAAGTAAGGCAATGTGTGCATGCATACAACCTTATTTCATGATTACGTACATGAATCCATAGGTGCATACTCGGAGGTGAGTATACTAGCCATGGAGGGGTTCAGAGCTAGAATAGATCCCCCTAAGACCATGAGGGTCAACTATCCAGAAGTAGAAGGTGCATCCAATGAGGATGCATCTACTACCTTGTTCTCTTCATTATCCTTCTTTACTTCAACCCAAATCTTATCTAAATTAGTTTTGGCATGTACAAACTTAACTTCTCTTGATTCTTCAAATAGTGACTTTTTAGGATTCTCTTGTCTTTGTGCTCTTGACCTACAAAACCTTGAGATGTGTCCAGCTTTTCCACATGAATGACAAATGATAGGAGGTCTAATGTTTTTATTCATCATGTTGCACTGCTTGGCTGTGTGTCCATTGTAATTACCTATCTGACATGTAATTTTCTGAAGGTTTCTTTAAGGTTGATTTCTCTGATTGTATTGAGTCATATTTCTTTGGTTATGTTGAGACCGATTTCTTTGATTTGTTCTGCAATATATAGCCCTATGACCAAACTTATTATAGGAGTAACAATAACCATTAAAAGGTCTTACTTCTTTACAATCTCTTGCCAATTTTCCATGCTTGTTACAAGCATAACAAGTTCTATTAACTTGCTTGAGTTCATCTTTAGGTGGTTCAGTTTTAGCCTTTGCAATATTCTCAGTTTTCTTTGCTTCAGTGGATGTCTCTTGTGATTTATTTATTTCTTGTATTGAATTGATTTCAATTTGAGCTATATTGTATCCCATACCAGTGGTATCACCTTTTAACTTTTGTGCATACAGTTGTGATTGAATTAGATCAGAACTTGTGTGTAGTTTATCAATCTTGTCTTTTGCTTTTGTTAGTTCAGATTCTATATTTTTCTTGATGTTCTCTAATTCCAAGATTTTTAAGTTCGCTTGCATAAGTTCATCATCTAATTGTTTTCTCTCTTTGGTCTTTTCTTCAATGGTTGTTAGGCTATCTATAAGTTGTTCATTCAGATCTTCAATTTTATCTTTTAAAGACATGTTTTCTTCATTCAGCTTCTTGACCATTTTTCCCAAATCATTGGTAGAGCAATCTTTCATATCTTTCCTTAATTTCTTGATAAACATTTGAGAGCTATCAACTTTTAGTTTAAGTTCCTCATTTTCTTTTTCAGATTTGTCAAGATCTTCCAGTGCTGCTTCAAGATTCTTTTTCAGATGTTTTGCTTTTGCTCAATCCATGATCTCCTCAAGTGGTTAAACTTTCTTTCAGAGGACCGGAGCTCTGATACCAATTGTTAGAAACACTGAGAGGGGAGGGGGTGAATCAATGTTTGTCTATTTATTATATTTCAACAACTTTAAACATAAACCAGAAATATATCAATTGAAGCTTAATACAAGAACACATAACAAATGATATGATTACAGGGAAACCTTGATCAGAGGAAAACCCCGGTGGGAATTAGTACCCACAAATATTGCAATAGTATAATGAACCTGTTAAAGTTCCTTTGCCCTGTTAGGAGCAGTCTTTACAATGCAAGTACAATGACCTGGTTAAGGGTCTGAACCTGCTAGGAGTCTTTTACAAATAACCATGTTAGGGGTGAGGACCCACTATCCAAGAAGCTCACTGCTCAACGGGATGAAGGCTACAATCTCCTTGATAATAGATATACACTATATCCAAAAGTGAACTGTTGTATGTGACACACTTGTCTGATCAGTTCCAGTTATGCGATGATGCTCTTATACTCTTCAAGAGCTTTATCTAATTCTGACATCTTATACTATTCTTTTATATCTTTGCTCTGCATATTTTTTTGACACTATCTAATACAACTTTGCATGTTATGTATATATATGTTCATGCCTGAATAGATGCGACTATAAACAAGACCTTAGTCCGCCCAAAAACAAAAACAATATTCACAATGCTTCCAAACAAATTTTCTTAAGCCTGTTTACAATAATGTTTAATACATAATTAAAAAAACTTATTACAATAGGCGCTTAGCCTTTACAAAACAAAAGATTACATGCTAATAAAAAACTGAAGTTGGCTTCATACTCTATTTTCTGAACTACTAGTGTATTTGATCTTTCTGTAACTTATTTGTACTGACATTCCATACCACGTGTGTATAGGGTAAGCATAAAAACATATCATAGAGCTTATGTCTAAAGGCACTTAGTCTGAATCGGTCGTACGCATGTGTGCTAGTGCTCTGATCATCTGTATATCTCTGTTCTATCCTATCTTCTATACTTAGTCAATTTTCACTTCAAAGTTTGCTGTCAAAACTTCATATGACTTTGTTTCCATAATGACTGTATGCCTCTCTCAATCGTGATTTGTGATTCCCAAGCTTTCCAAAGGCTAAGGTTAGTAGCAAAGGTTTTACAAATGATATAAATCCAATACACAAAAACTACTAAAGCGGATAACTTGAAACGTAACCAATAAAATATACAAGCAATGAGAAGAAAAAAAATGAATGCAAACCCCAAAGTGCTTGAAGCTTCTATTGTCTCTCTCTACTCCTTCCGAAACATTGTTTTTGATGCTCAGTATTGGTGTGGGCAGCGTCTATGACTTGAGAAGCGTCAAGAATTTGATACTTGAAATGTGTGTGTGTGATCACAAGATGACTTGAATACTAGAACCAAACTGACATAGTAATGACGCACGAGAGCTTGAAATCCTGGATCCTTCAAATGGTTATAAAGGGTTTATTATATAGGAATTGGGGATGAAACAAATGGTTGAGATCAATCCCAGAGATAGGGAGATGAACGGTTGAGATTAAAAGGAACTGGAGAAGCCATCAGTAAACTCCACCTCTTCATTTGGTAAAGAGGAGATAGAGTTTGGTTGACTGAAGAGC
>MU224462.1:378767-395602 GCA_018584345.1 Thuja plicata | reverse complement strand
TTAAAAGGAACTGGAGAAGCCATCAGTAAACTCCACCTCTTCATTTGGTAAAGAGGAGATAGAGTTTGGTTGACTGAAGAGCTAATTGTGAGTTACCTTTTTGAACTGAAGAGGTGGGTGAAGTTACACATGTGGACTGGAGAGATGGGTGGAGTAACCGATGTGATCTGATTGGAGTTATCTTGTTGAAGATAAATGAATATTTAATTTATTTATTTAATTAAAGTTTTCAACATGTGAGATAATTGAATTATTTTTTATTTAGAATTGGTTTATTGAATGAAATTAAATTAATTTAATTGAAATAAATTTAATTGGAAGAATTTAATAGTAAGTTCAAATATTTGAATTTAAACTATAGGAAATTGAATTTAATCAATTAATTAAGGGTAATTAATCAATTAAGGTTAATTAATTAAATAAAATTAATTATTTAATTAAGTTTAGGAATTCGATTAGATGATTTGGGGAATGAATTTAGAAGAAAATAGATGATTAATTAATGATTAAAAAACCATTAATTAATAGATGAAAATTAGTGTTTTTAATGTAAAGTCGCAAGCCTGTCCATTTTCGGGTGTCTACATTTGCCCCTCTTTGATGCGATGTGACTTGTCGCAGTGTGTCAAAGATTCTTTGATTTTGATCCTGACCCAGCTTGCCCCTATGATAGTAGGTGTATTTATGCCCCCTCAACAAATTTTAGTGAAAAGTCTCCACATGAGCGTTAATTTGTTGAAACTGCAATTTCTGAATTTGGGTAGCTGACTGATTTGAAAAATGCCTTATATTGCCCCTGATATTGAGTGTGGAAGTTTCCGGGGACCGGGAAGAAAAATTGGACCTCCTAGTGAAATTAGGGTTTGTGGGAACCCCTATAAATAGCCAAGAGAGCCATTCATTTGTCACTTTGCCTTCTTGGAGGTCTCAGAACCTTGGTGAGTTTGTGCTTTGTTTTTTTGTTTTTTTTCTCTTGTTTTCGTGTAATGGCGGGATTACCGGGAGTTACACACATATTTGACCGAGTCTGGATGTATAATAGGCCATCTGGCGTAGGACATCCAGTGAGTTTTTTTACTTTGCGTGTCATTAATGCTTGTTTTTCTCACTTTGAAAAATTATTGTTTTTTTATTTTTTGCGTGTTGTGCCGCAAGTGTTTGCGGTTTTGCTGCAATTGCGGTTTGTATGCCACAATTTCTAGTCAAGTGCCACATTTGATAAGTGTTCCACATTTTTATTGCTTGCCTGTCGCAAATGTGTTTTTCTTGCCGCAATTGAGGATTATGTTTTGCAATCGCATAAGTGAACCGCAGATGAAGTGTTTATTGCCGCAATCACTTTTTTAGAACTGTCTGCCTGATTTCCTTGTCTGATTTTCTGCATATTCTAGTTTCTAGCACTTTCCTATATGACTGATACTGATATTTTTCTGATTTATTTCCTTGTGTAGTTCATCAGGCAGATTTTGCGTTGTCGGGAGTCAAGGTCGGCGGGTCTTGTTTACAGGTTCCAACTCTCAGAGGATGAGAGGTCAGTTCTTAGAGACTTAGGATTATATTGGATATGTTACATGCTAGAGATTACGACCATCAGGGGTCTGATCTCTACTCTTATAGAGCATTGGCATTCTGAGACATGGAATTTCTGGTTATCCACTAGAGAGTGTACTGTTACTTTGAAGGATGTGTACCGCATCCTCTAGCTTCTGATCCAGGGTGTGCTTGTGGAGTATGCCACCCATTCTGGTATGTTGCCTTGACTGAGCTCTCTGGATTGCCCATAGATCAGCTTGGTTTATCTAGTGCTTATGATATTCCATGGTCTAGATTTGGTTTGGGCCTTGACAGGCTGTCCACTCTACTAGGTAGTTTGATTTGTGGCATCTTATGCCCCGATCATCAGCAGCGTGGATTTTCTGTCGGTTTTGGTACCGTTTTGCAGAGTATGGTTCGAGATGGTACCTTTTATGCATGGGGGCCATGCATGTTGGCTCATATGCACTTCCACATGTTCTACGTGACTTACCTTAATGGTAAGTCACTCGTCTGTGGTGCTACCCTCCTCTAGATATAGGTGTGGGAGCACATAGCTGTCTAGCGTCCTATTGGTACGTGTGTTTTTCCTGCAGACAGGCCGTATGTGTATATGTATGATGGAGCCATTGTTTAGACCCACATGGGTCATTTGTTGTGTTGGTGTCAATAGCTAGATATGATGCCCAATTTCATATGGAGGTCGTATAGAGATTGCCCTATTTGGGATGGGGAGGACATCCATCTTCCCTTCTGCCGGCAGCGGAGATATTTGATTGGTCATGTTACTGACCACATTCACATGATTGATTTTTACAACACTGACAGGGTGTTGCATAAGTTTGATGAGCGGCAGGATGTGTCTGATTTTTATGCTTATTTTGCTCGTAGGTCGAGGGAATCTATCATTTGGGGTGGTGTTGTATCACTTGATGCTTCCCGTACTGAGTTTGCAGGGTTACTTCCTGTTGTGTGGACATGGCGATCAGCCACCGTAGATGCAGGTTTGTTTTGCTTTTGTCACTTCTCTTGTTCAGTTTCCTTACTACTCTTATAATTTATCTACTTTATGTTACGTTGTCCTTTATCTGATGTGGAGCTGATATTTGAATCTGATCTGTTTGCAGGCACTACTACCCAGTTTGATGCTCATTGGGCCCAGAATTGACAAGTTCCACTTATAGATGTCTCTTGTCTTGTTGTTGGGATGCTCATGAGGAGACGCCGTCGGGTACGTTGAGGGAGGAGTGGTCAGAATGGAGGTAGGGATGGTGGGCATGACAAAGGGAGGGTTGGAGGTCGAGATGGTGGAAGGGACGGTGGGAGAGATGGTGGTAGGGGGAGGGGAGATGATGGGGGAGATGATCCTGGTCTTGGGGGTGCAGGTGGTGGAGTTAGGACTAGAGGTGGATGTAGTGGCGGTCGTTCCAGTACTCAGAGAGTTGGTTTGAGTACCGTTTTGGAGGATGAGGAGGTGATGGAGGAGGAGGAACCTCAGTTAGTGCAGAGAGGGCATCAACAGACAGGTGTTGTTTTGGCTCTGAGAGAGGAGGATAGGGTGGTGATAGAGGATGTATATGTGGAGATAGGAGATATAGATGTGGAGGCCTTAGATGAGAAGAGTGCAGGGAATAGTTCCTCAACTAGTAGTGGCAATACTGGCAGCAGTACCGAGGAGAGTTCAGAGAGTGAGGATGACTCATGGGTGGTGAGCGGGAGGGGAGATGAGGGATTGGGAGAAAGGGCCGAGTAGGGGGATATGGATGTGGCCATGGGAGGTATGGAGGTGGATCCCTTAGAGTTGGAGTGGCTTACCCAGTGGGTATAGGATTTACATGCCAGACTTTCTTCTGCTAAAGCTCGTGCTACTCTGTTGGAGGCTAGGGTTACAGTGGCCGAGGCAAGAGAGCGACAGGCTTGAGCTGAGGTTTGATCATTTATTGATAGTGTACAGGATGCATCCCACTGGGATGTTTTGGAAAGGTACTATAGATCTGGGCGTGATGCTCAGAGAGAGATTGAGTACTTGGTGGTGGCATTATGTGGGTGCAGTTATAGCTGAGCAGAGAGTACCCAGTTATACAGCCTCTCAGAGATCTAGCAAGGCACAGAGATCATAGAGATCACAGAGAAGCAGTGTTGGAGCTCTTGGTTCATCACAGAAATCGGCTTCTGATATGCCACCCCCTCGTCCACCTCCTAGGGAGGGTGGGGGTAGCACATGTTGATTCTTATGCGTCTCATATTTTGTATCATGGGCCATTTTTGTAGTGATGTTTATTTGATATACTCTGACTAGTATCCATTTTTGTATCCCGACACACTGATATTTATTGATATATATGTTGATTACCTTCCTTTGTTTAGACTTGGGACTATTCATTGTACTCAGATATTTTGATTGATATGAGATGCAGATAATGTTTTTGACATGATGTTCATTGGTTTACTTGCTATATGTATGATTCTAAATGATTTGGTCTAAGTGATGAAAATGTATATGCAACATGATTCTATTATTGAGACTCGTAGATGGATGATTTACTTTTCCTATGATACTGAAATGTTCATGCATGATGGTGGAAATGAAATGCATGTTTATATGAGATGCTTGATGCACGTAATTTATGATTTACAATGTATGCAACAACTTTGTTTTGTTTTTTTAAATTTTCTGATGCACTTAAATGGAATGAATGGAATCTATTATGCACAAAATATCTGAGTAATGCATGTGTTAATTAGAAAGAAGTTAGTATGGATAGATGTTCTCTGGGATTGATCTAATAGATATGGAATGATAGAAAGGATTTTTTTTTCTTTTTTGATAGATAGGAATTGATAGAAAGGATGAGTGTCCCAAGTTGCTGCCCCTGTTCCAATATTTCTCATCATTGCATCTCTTTTTCTTTTTTGAAATCCTGAAGAGAGTCCAATGTATCCAGATCACATACCACCTGGATACTGCCATGACCTCTTGATAAGCAGAAGGAGTATAGAGATTGAATAGAAAGAGAACCTAGTGCACCCAAATATTGACCATCTGGGTTCAGCTATGTTCCCTGTTTGAAAAGAAAGAGAGCCAAAAGCACCTAGATATTGACCATCTAGATACCGCTTTTTCCTCTGAATAAACTGAAACAAAGAAACCAAGATAGAACTCCTATGCACCCAGAGTCCATCTGGATAACACCCTGAGCTCTTGATTCTGAAAAGGGAAAGCCAAAGAAAACAAGATAGAACTCCTACACCCCCAGAGTCCATCTGGATAGCATCGCGAGCTCTTGATTGCAACATAAGAGAAAAGACCATAGAAACCAAGATAGAACTCCAACGCACTCAAAGTCCAACTGAATAGCACTGCGAGCTCTTGATTCTATAAACCAAATAAGAAAAATAAAAGAGAAGGAATGTCCATTCTTTCCCAGGGTTAAGCTCAGATCGTGGAACTGCGCGACTGCCAAATAAGTGACAGCGCCTACCACATTTATCCTAAATCATCATGGCCCTGAAATCAAAGTGAACATTCAACATACAAAAATCAAAGAAAATAAGTCATGATATATCATAGCTACTCTCCTCACATGGTGGATCCTGGAGTAGCGTAAGAACATAACCGTGAAATATAGACTGACATATGACTGACTTGACCGACCTAGTCAACATTTTTGGATGGTTCCTTGATACAGTTGGATTCTCTTGATTGGCTCAACTCTTTTGATAGGCTTGATTAGCTTGATTTATTGAGTGTGTATGGTTTCAATAATAGATTACTCATATAAGAGTGACCTGTCTAGTTTGAGCGTATCCATCACTGTGTAAGACAATTGATATGATTGATTGATTGTGATCATTTTGGCAGTTGATCAAGCTGTGTCAGATGGGCCCAATGCCTATTTGCAAAGCTCATGATTGTGACATTTGATAGATTGGCTTGGTCGCCAGTTGCTTGCTGATAGGTTTGATAGATTGATAAAGCTGTGTCAAATGAGCCCCATGTTGAATTTCAAAGCTCATGATTGTGACATTGATTGACTGGGCGTGATCGCCCTTTTCTCTCTTGATAACTGAGTTGGATTTATTGCTTGGGATTATGCAATTTTTTTGAATGTTTTTGATGAGGATTGATTTTCTCAAGACATTTGATCTTTTTAGGATTTTTGATGAGTTTTCTAATTTTTTGGATTTTTTTAGGACATTTAGAATCTCCCCCTAGTCTGGTGGACCAGTACTGACCATGGATAAGTGTTTGGTGCTCAGATGGGTTTGTGTGCTTGGATATATATTGGGTAGTCAGTCTTGCATTTGAAGTGTGCTCAAGCTTTTGATCTTGGAGTTCATTGATGGTGAAGCTGGATTTGAACACTTGGCACCTGTTTGCCAGGTTTTCACCAAGGTACCTACTCAATAGCACCTGTTTGTCAGGTTTTCACTGAGAGATAGATTTTGTTTCTCTTTACTTTTTTTCTTTTTTGATTTTTTTTTTGTTGTCACCAAGGTGCCTGATTGCCAGGTTTTCACCAAGGTAACTTTTGTATTTTTTTTTGGTATTTTTTGGATATGTAGATAGGTGCCTTAACCATAGAGACCTCAAGGGTAGAATCTCTTGAGGTGCATGTTGTTGATGTATCTGGGGAGCTGATATCCTTCTGGTGTCGCCAGTATGAATGCCCCACTCTGGGTAGAGCTGACAATGATAAATGGTCCTAAGTAGTTAGGCTTGAACTTTCCAGGTTTGACTCGCTCTGCTTGGTTCTTTTGATTTTCCATGAGGACAAGGTCTCCTACCTTAAATGTTTGTGACCTTAGCTTCTTATGATAGTTCCTTCTAAGGTGATTCTGATAGCCTTGTAAGTGTTCGAAGGCATGTTGTCTTCTTTCATCTAGTAACTCCAGTTCACTGAGCCTTGCTACTTTGTAGTCTTCGTCTGTAATCAGGTTCTTTAATGATATCCTTAGGGATGGGATTTCCACTTTGAGGGGTAGGACCGCCTCTGGTCCATAGACTAGGGAGAAAGGAGTGGCTCATGTAGGTGTTCTCCCACTAGTTTTGTATGCCCATAATGCAGGACTAAGCTGTAAATGCCAGTCTCGTCCTGATTCATTCACTATTTTCTTCAATATTTTGAAAATTGTTTTGTTTGTAGCTTCAGCTTGGCCGTTCCCTTGTGGATAATAAAAAGAAGAAAACCCTTGTTTGATATGGAACTATTCACATAGCTCTTCAACATCTTTGTTTTGGAAAGGTGTACCATGATCTATCAAGATGGTTTGAGGGATCCCGTACCGATAGATGATGTGGTTAAGTATGAACATTGATATACGCTTTCCCTTTATGTAAGTGAGGGGAATTGTTTCCACCCACTTAGTGAAGTACTCTGTTATTGATATGATGTATTTGTGTCCATTTGCTGAAGAAGGTGTAATTTTGACCACTAGGTCAATTCCCCACATAGAAAATGACAATGGTGATGTGATAGGATTTAGTTCTTGGGCTGGTGCATGGATGAGATCTCCATGAATCTGACACTGTCTACACCTTTGGACATGTTTGTGTGCATCTGTCTCTATTGTGGGCCAATATTATACCATGTGAATGATCTTCTTAGCTAAGTTGTTGCCACCTCTATGGGTTCCACAAATTCCTTCATGTACCTCGTACAGAGCTCTCTGGGATTCCATGGAAGTGAGACATTGTAGTAGCGTTCCATCTAGACTTTGTCTATATAAAGTAGTTGAGAGGATGGTATACCTAGAGGCTTGGCGGATGAGGGACTTTCTCTGGTTTCTAGACAAGTTGGGAGGTAAGACACTATTTTGGAGGTAGTTGTATACATCTTGGTACCATGGGGATTTAGGACCAACAAGGACACATGCTAATTCTATGATGGATGCTTGATGTGATGGCACCAAGAGTTGCTCTTCTAAAAATTGGAATCTTGTTTCGTTTCCTGGAATATCAATCAATGATGCTATGGTAGCCATCATGTCTGCAGCTTTGTTCTGTGCTTGTGGGACTTGCTCGAAGAAGATGTAATGAAACTTGGTGTGTAATGTTTCCATCTATGCTCTGTATGGTATTAGCTTCTCATCTTTGGTCATATAATCATTGTTGACTTGACTAATGACCAACTGCGAATCTCCAAAGACTTTAAGGTTCTTGATTCTCCATTGAATTGCTATCTTTAACTTGATGACCAGTGCTTCATATTCCTCTATGTTGTTTATGCAGGAGAAGTTGAGTCTAAAAGATTTTGGAATTGTATCATTATCTGGAGTGACAAGCACTATTCTTGCCCCCACACCATGGTTCGTGCATGATCCATCAAAACATAGTTGCCATACCTCGATCATTGGTTGTAGTGTCATAATGGATTCATTAGGAAAATAAAAAATAATAGGTTGATGGTCTTAAATAGGCGCCTCTGCTAGTTGGTCCGCAATCACTTTCCCTTTGATGGCCTTTCTATCTACGTACTCAATGTCAAACTCACCTAAGATCATTACCCACTTTGCAAGTCATCTGGTGAGCGCTACTTTTCTTAGGAGGTACTTTAAAGGATCTATATGTGCGATCAACTTTGTTTGGTGACTCAACATATAATGTCTCATCTTTTGGGAAGCAAAGACAACTACAAGGCATGACTTTTCAATTGGCGTATAGTTGAGCTCATATCCTACCAATGTTCTTCTTAGATAGTAGATGGCCCTTTCTTTACCTATGTCATCTTGTTGTGCCAAGAGTACATCTAATGTTGATTCCATTGGTGAGATATACAGAAGCAATGGTCTACCTTGGACTGGAAGCACCAATATAGGAGACTTCAGGAGGTATTCCTTGAATATTGGAATGCTTGTTTGCATTGCTCGATCCATATGAATTTGATGTCTTTTTGCAGTAGATCTTGGAATGGGTGGCACTTGTCTGCTAGCTGAGCTATGAAGCACCTACTTGATTGGAGCCTTCCTTGTAACCCTCTTAATTGCCTCAGGTTTGATGGTGGAGGCATGTTCAATATTGATTTGAATTTCTTTGGGTCTACTTCGATGCCTCTATGTGACACTATGAACCCCAGTAGCTTTCCTGCTGTGACAACCCAAATGGACTTTGTATTCTTGCATTCTGTCAAAGATTGGTCCCAATACTTGTAGATGATCCTTTCGAAGTATTGACTTGGCTAGTATGTCGACCACATAGTCTTCCATTGTTTTGTGGATGAGATCATAAAATATTGTTGTCATAGCCCTTTGATATGTCACGCCAGCATTTTTGAGACCAAACGACATGATGTTCCAACAGTAAGTGCCCCAAGGACATGTGAAAGTTGTTTTATGTTGGTCCTCTGGTGAGATCCTTATCTGATTATACCCTAAAAATCCATGCATGAGTGATATCATTTGATGTCTAGCGGTTAGATCTACTATCATATCAATGTTGGGTAAAGGAAAGTTATCCTTGGGACAAGCTATATTAAGATCTCTAAAGTCTATGCAAATTTGTATCTGACCATTGTGCTTTGTAACTGGTACCAAGTTAGATATCCAGTCTATGTATGGTATTGGTCTTATGAATTTGGAATCTAGGAGCTTTTTCAACTCTGCCTTGACTAGCAATGCAACATGGGGGTGCATCTTTCTCAGCTTCTGCTTGAGAGGTTTGGCATTGGGTAGCAACAGAAGATGGTGTAGTACTAGCTCTGGATCTAACCCTGGAATATCTGAGTAGGACCATGCAAAATTGATCATCCTTTCTTTGAAGAAACTGATGAACTATTCTCTCTCCTCAGGGGTGAGTGATTTTGCCAAGTATATGTTCTTTGGGTTCTTGTCATCTCCCAAATTGACTTCCTTTGTTTCTTCTGCTAGTAATGCTGATTTCTCCTCTGTCAGGGGGAGGAGTTCCTTCTTTCCATCTTCTAGTGCCTCATTGCGATTTTTGCTAGAAGATACGTCTTGTTTTAGCTTTTTATCATTTTTTTGTTCTTTTTTCCTTTGTGGACTGGAAAGAGGAGCTGCCTCCCTAAAATATGCCACTCTGTCGAGGTCAATGGAGAAGCCTGCCTTGTGGTCTCCTGATGGCATGCCTTCCCTAAGTCCCATGAAATCAACAATATCCTCATCATTCTCGAAGACATCTAAATCAGGTGGTCCTTGTTGATCCCACTCTATTAGCTCTGGGTGTACAAGACAAATACTTTCGTGGTTGTTTGACTATAGTTGATTGAAAGGGACTATAGATATGGTTCCTACAAAAATAAACTATGATGTGGACGCACCACCTGAGGAATGATAAATGGCATGCTTATCTACGCATGGTTGTTCGACAATGGATAGTTGGTCAAATAAGTCTTCCAGGTTTATGATAGTGTTTGATCGAGGGGAATAATATGGGATTGACGGTTCAGATTCATGAAGAGATCTCCACTCATACTCATGGGAGTCAGTCTTGATAGAACGCTCATCAAATGGCTCACTTCCTTCATAATCATCAATTTCTATGTGGAGGTCTACTCGGGTTTGCATGGTTCCCTCCTCGGAGGACAAAAACTATGCTAGTATGTTGCTTATCAAAACATGTTCTGTGTTGTGCCCCTGGTGCATCTCTGCTATTTTGTTCCTGATCAACTTGGATGTCTTTGATTATAGGACCGTCTCTTTGTTTCCCATAGCCTAACCCTCTCTTGTTTCTCTAGGTTGGCAGGAGAGACAATTCCATTATGCCTTGTTGTCTTGCCCCCAGGCCGGTTGTACCATCATACCTGAATCTTTGAAACATTGTATAACCATTACCATAGTTTGATAGGGGTAGGGTTTGTCAGATTGTCTCTTGTGGGTCTTGGTATAACCATGTACTGATATCTTCTTCAAATGGTTTTTCTTCTGCTATATCTCCCCATTTGACAAAGGTTGTGAGCGAACATCTGAATAGAATAGGCTATAGATTTTCTGTTATAATAACAGGTTGTGGCATGCCATAAGTTCTCGAGCTCTGAGGCATGTGCGTGATGGCGAAAGCCTCTTCGTATCTTTACTCACCACAACCCTTGTCGGTAATGGATATCTTTCCTGCCTTCTGTGTGACATCCTTAGGATTTAAATTTGAAGAGGAGGGGATACTTTCATCTTGGTTTAAAGGTACTTGGTTGTTTGTGTTGATTTGGACCGTGTTACAGTATTGGAAAGGTTGGGGATCTCCCTCTATGATTATTTCTTCTCCCTGGTGTGGGAAATTTATGAATTGATGGTATGTCGAGGGTATGGCTTGCATTTAATTTATCCATGGTCTCCCTAGTAACATGTTATATCCCAAATCAAGATCTAGGATCTGGAAGGGGGTGTTCTTGACCACTGGACCAATACAGACAGGTAGAATGATAATACCTTTAGAGGACCTTTCCTCTTCGTCATAAGCTCTGATATTTATCCTCCTCATGACATCAATGCTTGTTTTTTAATAGCCCAGTTGCTTGATTAACTTTAGAGTATAGATGTTTAACCCAACTCCACCATCAACAAGGACCCTACAGATAGCGCTTTTGTGGACCTGGACAAGTAAGTGCAAAGGATCATTATGCAGGGGTTTATGTTGTGGCACATCACGATCTATGAATGTGGCATGTTTGTTAGCAGCTATATGGTTAACCATCATTTGGAAGCTATCGGGTGTTATGTCCCTTGGGACAACTACTTTCTAAAGGGCTTGGTCAAGTGCCAGTTTATGCTACGAAGATATGCGCAATAGGTCAAACATGGAGATCTGGGTAGGTGTGCGCTTTAGTTGATCCACTATGCTCGGCTGTGGATCTAAGTTTGCATTAGGATTAGCAGATATAGTAGATGAGGATGGTACTCCTTGAAAGATGACTCTGGCACGACGTGTTGTTATAGCACATTGGTTACCTTGGTCTTTGATAGTGATCGTAGCACATGGCTATCTAAAGGATTGAGGTAATTGATAATATTATCACTATTGGCATATGTATAGTTGACTTGTTTTATCTGTCCACCAGACCCGGAGGCTTTTCCCTTGTTGTGATCATGAAAAGTATCATTGAATATAGTGTGATCAGTTGTGCCTTTGGCTTGGGTATTTGTCACATCGATGGCCTTTGTGTCAATCAGATCTTGGATAGCGTGTTTCAACCAAAAATAGTTAGGCATTTTGTGCCCTTTCACCCGATGAAACTCGCAGAAGTCTTTATCATTATACCACCTTGGTTTGTTTTCATCTTGTTCAAATTCCTTGATTTCTGGGAGAGTGATAGTGTTTGATTGTATCAACTTGCATAAAGTTGATTCTATCATCTCTCCTAATGGTGTGAAATCTCACTGCAGGAATTGAAATTGTGGTCTGCGTTGAGTCTGTTGTTGACTATTTGACACAGCGGCCGCTTGGATAGGGGGAGGTTGGTTTTGGGTGTATTCTTTTTGAGTGGGCCATGTGGGTTGTTGGTTGGCCACAGGTGCACCTTGTAGTGACACCTTGGGTTGCACATAGTTGATTGTCTTCACATCAATGACACCATCATTGGTGACATTTTTGTTTTTGTTCCACCACTTAGCTTTGTCCATTGCATTTTTGTTTGTATTCATTTGTTTTGGATCTACAAGGATTCCTCATTTGACTAAGTTCTTCTCACAACGAACTCCTCATTCGATGATTTGTGTGAAGTTCAGAGCTAACTGCAATTTTGTTGTGAATGACATGTCTGGAATTAGATTGTCAATGAACATGACTATTAGGTCTTGTTCGGGCACATCATATGTTATGCGGTTTTCTGTATTCCTCCATCTCTATAGGAACTTCACAAAAGACTCTCCATCCTTCTATTTGATATCGCAAAGGTCCTTGATGCTGACCTTGCACTCGATGTTATGATGGAAGTGAGCTATAAATTTTTTATCCAATTCACGCCAAGATTGAATGCCATGAGGTAAATGCGAGAACCATTCCATTGCTGGTCTGGCCAAGCTTTGTGGGAATAGTCGCATTAAATATGTTTCATCATGGGTGACTTCGACGCAACTAGAAAAAAATTCTTAGATATGTTCAATAGGGTTGGTATTTCCCCTATATTTGTCAAATTTTGGTACCGAGAAGTGATTTGGGAACATAGACATGTGGAGAGAATGATCAAAGGGGTATGGGTATAAATCCTCTATGATGTAGGATTTAGTTTGCCCCTGATTTTGCATATCCATCATTTGGGTTTGAAGGGTTTGCATTTGTTGCATTAACATGTCCATTTGATATTGAGGTTGATGTGTGATGACGTTCCTCTGATTTGTAGTGGGTATGAGGCTGCGCCTCTGTGTCCCTTGAGTAGGAACATAGGATTTCATCCTGGGGACTTGATATTGATTTCCCATCGAGTGATTTTGAAATGGGGGCACATGAGTAGCCCATGGTGGGTTTTGATGCGTTTGCTGTTGGGATTGGGAATGTTGTTGTGATTGAAACTGGGGTTGATATTGTTGCTGCTAAGGTTGGGATTGAAGCTGGGGTTGTTGTTGCTGAGGTTGGAATTGAGGCAACTGAAGCTGGGGTTGCTATTGTTGGGGTTGGGTTTAAGGTAACTGAAGCTGGGGTTGCTGTTGCTGGGATTGGATTTGAGGCAACTGAAGCTGGGGTTGGATTTGTGGCAACTGAAGCTGGGGTTGGATTTGAGACAATTGAAGCTGGGGTTGCTGTTGCAGAGGTTGGAATGATGTCGGAATGGGAAATGGTGTAGGCTTGGGTGGGCATTGACTGTAAGTCATATTGGAAGAGATGGATCCCTGTGGGCATGAGGTGTTGATCCCAAGACTAGTATGAATTAACTGCAGTAGCGGCATAGTTTTAGAACAGTTGGTGTTTGGTAGGATGGAAGGCATAGCATGAGAGCTTGATTGTCCCAGCCATGTGACCAAAGGTGGGAGCAAACTAGTGACCATAGGTGCACTTAGTTGGGAGCCTATCATGCTTTGAGTGGAAGATGTGATGGCCTAGTTTGCGCCATTGGTTTGACTGGGTATTTTCTGTGTCAATGTGGGTATTTCCAATGGTGGGAAGATTTGAGAGACAACAGGTAGTATCTAAGGAGACTGAGTAGTGTTTTGACATGCGAGAGGGTTTTCAAGCCATATGGTCGATACACTAAATTTAGCAGGGAGTTTGACTCCCTTCTTTATCAGCATAGCTAAGAAGCGTTTGACATTCCTCTCTACAACAATGTCAACAACTTGTGTGGAATAAGAATCTTTCTCTATATCCTCTAGTTCCTCTTCTATGACATTTTGGAAAAGAGCTGCCCCACGGGGTTGTTCAATGAACATAGTTGAACTGGTGTTTATAAAACGGTCATCTTCTCTCTATGTTTCCCAAGTGGGGAATCTATTGATATATGACTCATCAGGTTGCATTCTAGCCTTTGACCTTATGTAAGGCCCTCCATGAGGCGTTGGAGACATAGTGTGGTCTAGATTTTGTAACTAAAACAAGTGATATAAAGCAAACAAAGAAGAATATCCTTATAAGGAAGTCTGAGTTATGTTTTGGACAAGGGTAATTCTAAGGACATATTTTGATATATCTTGATCTCAAAGTGGTGATGATGTAAAAGGATAAGATTTTTTCAACCTTTGCCTTGGACAAAGTCACTTTGATAAAGATGATGATGTTTTCTATGATGAGATCAAGGTATTTCGAGTCTGAGCTTTCGAACTAACAATGTTTTTGACAATAATCGTGCTTTTCAGAGAAGGGATGATCTTTGATGTTTAGAGATTCACACAATGTTCTTTGCATTTTCCTAGGATAGACACTAGTTTTGGACACCAAATGAAGAGTTCTTTCAAGGTTTTTAGGTCAAAATAGGAATAATGTATCTCTGGTCAATTGTGGTACAACTCCATTGATTAAGGTAAAGTAAATGGTCGATTGTGGTAGTTTATCACCGATTGTGGTAATAAATAGGATGATTGTGGAAATAAACAAGTTAACTGTGGAAAAATTCCATTAATTGCAACAAAATATGGGCAATTGCAGTAAAAGGAGAACAGTATGAAAAAAGACTAGAGGATAGGTATCACTGTCTGACAATTTTGATATTCTGGAACAATGCTTTTGATTTGCAAGACAGTTGATGTTGACAATCCTAGACTTTAACACGTTTGACTCATTTTGACAATTTGGATGTTTGTTTTGCATTTTCAGAAACTGATCAAAGAAACAAGCATGGCAGACACTGTGTTTTGAAGAATGAAGACTGACAATGTGTATGTTCTACAACCTTTTCAAGTTGCAAGGTTATCACGAGGTCTCAACAATGAACAGTCAGATTAATCTAGGTCAATGGCTTCAGAATACAATGTTATAGGCCCAATACTTGAATGTCTCTTAGCTCACACAATAATTGTCACACTACTAGGACACGAAGGTCCATGATGTAGGTGGCTATGGTTTTGTCATTTCTAGGTATTGTTTCCATGGAGTGAAGATCTCTTTCACTATACAAATACCGTGGGACACATATGTTGGGAATCTTGGGGGGAAATTATGCAACCCCTTGCACTATAATAAGGTACCTATTCGGAGGTAAATCAGGTTGGCCTCTAATTAACAAGGTTGTAGTAAGGGTTTGTGGCATCTATCCAATTAGTTTGTACATGTGTGACTAACTTAAGAGCCTAGTTGATCACATTGGCTCCTTAGGGATATTCACTCGATCCAGACTATCACCAACACACCTCGCCCGAGCTTGGCTAGATAAGATGGAACTTTGGTTCGTGCCTTGTTTATATACTGATCAGAAGGATTACCAGTTTAAGGTCATTCTCTGAGGAAGAAGCGCATTCCCTAGATAGGCCTTTCTAAAAAGTATAAAGGTGTCTAATCTAACAGATTGTGCAAGTGCACCCAAAACTCAAGACACAAGGTAAATCGATTAAGCTCTGAAAGTTTGAAATGTGAACTAAGCTACACCACCATACAAGATTAAGTGTTCAGTTTTAAGCCCAAAAGTAGGTGTTGATTGCTTGTTCAATTTTAATGCACCAAATCGAGAAATTATTTGCCTTGTTCAATTTTAGTCCCTACGTCAATTTTAAGTCCAAATCTGAAATGTGAGATGTGAGATGTGAGATGTTTGACAAACATTGTTCTTTTTAAACCCAAATCGACAAGTGAATTCCTTTTAATTTGCTTTGTTTAAAAAAGTTAGTATCAAAAGGATTTTTTCAAAGTGAGAGCATGTGTAACTTTGAAACAATGAATGATACTCACCAACAACTTACCCTTCCTATTCATGGGAACTCGTCGTCCTACAGGAAAATAAAGAAAGTATCAAATTTTTAGATAGAAAGATAAAGAATTTGGCCCTGATGAGCAATTTTGTAGGCGATTGTGGTAATGCATAAAAAAATATAGTAAATAACAGGTGATTGTGGCCTAAAAGTAGCAATTGTGGCAAAACACTTCCACTTGCGATAATACATAATCAGTTGCAGTCTGGATCGGTCAATTGCGGTATAATTCTTTTGATTGTGGTACCGGTTGGTCAATTGCAAAAAACTGTAGAAAAGACAAAGACCCAGAAGACGACAGAAAAGAAATGCAGAAACCTACAATCGAATGTGGTATTAAACCAGTCGATTGCGGCACAATTTCATCAAGTGTGACAGAATACCAACAATTGCAAAATAACACAGATATCAAAAAAATACAAATTTTTAGGTCTGTGACCGTACGGCCGTGGCTGATCAATTATGTTTGTCATCTGCAAGAGATATTTGGGATTTTTTTTTCACGTCAGGTTCACCAAAATGTACGCCTCTCTCAATTGTGATTCGTGATTCCGAAGCTTTCCAAAGGCTAAGGTTAGTAGCAAAGATTTTACAAGTGATATAAATCCAATACACAAGAAATACTAAAATGAATAACTTGAAACGTAACCAATAAAATATACAAGAAATGAGAAGAAAACAAATGAATGCAAATCCAAAAGTGCTTGAAGCTTCTATTGTCTCTCTCTACTCCTTCTGAAACATTGTTTTTGATGCTTAGTATTGGTGTGGGCAACATCTATGACTTGAGAAGCGTCGAGAATTTGATACTTGAAATGTGTGTGTGATTGCAAGAAGGCTTGAATGCTACAACCAAACTGACATAGTAATGGCGCATGAGAGCTAGAAATCCTGGATCCTTCAAATGGTTATGAAGGGTTTATTATATAGGAATTGAGGATGAAATGAATGGTTGAGATCAATCCCAGAGATAGGGAGATGAATGGTTGAGATTAAAAGGAACTGGAGAAGCCATCAGT
>MU224462.1:324056-344524 GCA_018584345.1 Thuja plicata | reverse complement strand
CTAACAGGAGTTTTCTATGATATCATATCTTGTGTTATGTGTTATCTATTTTCATGAATGTTTCTGTTATGGTTACATACTAAAGAACTTATGATATGATTGCATATACATAAAGAAAGATGAACAGCTAGATAAGATAATTTACAAACTGATGATTAAGGGTTAATGGGCTAACCAAGAAATTTTTTAGAGGTACTAATTCACCCCTCCCCTCTTAGTACATCATTCCAATATAATTCCAACAGAAAAGACCAATTGATAATGAAAGCTGTAAATTTAATCAATTAAGTATGCAACATCACACTATCACTTTGAAGAAAATATAAATATTTTATCCAAGGGACTAATCAAAAATTAAGTTGAGTCAATTACCATAGATGAAAGAAAAAACACTTATCATTATTGATTTTGAAAAAAATAGTACATCTAGGTCCATGTTACAGTTGTTGATCCAAAACTATGAAAATATTTGAAATTGTATTATATTGTATTGCCTTGTCTCTTTACATTTTACATTATGTATATATATGTGTTTGAGTGGCTTTCACACCTCTTTATGGTGAAAAGACACAACCCTTATTACAAATTATTTTGAAAAAATAATAAACTAACTAAAAAATAACTACCTAACTTTCGGATTTGGCTTTGGTCAAAAATCCAAACACCTTGTGAAAAGATAATATTTTTTCTACAGATAGGAAACATTATTTACCGAACTGGGTCATTTTTAGATTTTTAAAATTTGACCATCTTCATCCTCTGTTGGCATCATATTTGTAGCAGGTCAAAATTCCAACATTTTTCTAAAGGCTTCGATTAGTTAGTTCTATTTATTTTTGTCATAAAGTTTCCTTTCTTTAATTTTTCAAGTATGGAGAAACTTGATTCTTGATAATGGACTAGGACTTCTAAATTCTCAAAATTCAGGGTACCACCAGTGGCTCTTTCTGGGGATGTATGCTCCTTGTGAGCATAGCGAGATTCCAGCTATCTCTAGAGAAGAAAACCAATAATCCACACTTAATTTGATGAAAAGTGAAATTGGGTGGCCACAGGCCCCCCAAAAAAGTGAACACTGCTTCTTTCCTCTATTGAACACATAATTCTAATCATGTAATACTTTGGATCTCCCAAATACGATGCCACCATTCTCATGGACAACATTCATTGCTTTATTAACACTCTTCAACTTTTATTTACCCTTAGAAAAGTCAGTAGGTGCACTATATTCCTTGCTAAATATAAGATCCTCATGCATTTGATCAACCCTATAAGTAACTATATTAAGCTCTTCTTCTTGGATGTCTTTACGTACACAATCTTCCCTATACTGATCAAGATGTTGTTTCTCTTCACAAAAAGGATTTGGATATAACTCACATTCAGGAACTTACTTCTTATCAAGAATTTGATTAGATAGGATACTCGGATAATTTTAAGAACTAATCTTCAACACATTCTACTCATTATGTCTATTTGATTCCATCTCATCTTTACATGTTTGATACAACTTCTGCTCATAGGATGAAATAATGCATGTCTCACTTTCTGAATACAGTTCCCCATACATATTTTGAGTTTCATCATCTTCAAAATGATCACTAGGCCCACTATCTTTATCATTATGTTGATGGACTTGATTGCATAGAAAATATTCTTCAAATAATGGATTCAAGGATATAGAGAACTCGGGCATACCTCCATGAGAGATTTCATTTGAAACTTTTTCGTGTTCATATGTTGTATGCTATTCTATTTCATCTTCATTATTTGATTCCTAAAATTTATCATCTTCTTCATCTAGTACCCCCTGAGTATGTACTGATCCATCAACATGCTTATCATGGTGCATTGATAAAAAAAATTGACCACTCTTCTCATCATGTTTTTGATATTCCATGTCTAGTAAAGTTAAGATTTCTTCTGTACTGAGAAGATGTTCTTCCTCATCATCATGGTCATTGTTACCTATTTCCATGCAAATCTCACTACGTACAGATTCTTCTTCAATCTGATCCAAATTTTTCTCCTCCATGTCATCAAAATTATTATTATGGTTCCCAAGAATGGATGCTTCTTTATCTTCTATATGACTAGTGCACTCATCTTCCTCACCAAGATAATCATCAAGCACAAGGCCTTGTTCAATCTGAGCGCAAGCCTCCCTTTTTCTATCTTCATCATCTTCTTCTAATATATGCACAAGGAACTTTACAGAAGGATCATCTGATGTAATTCCCAATTTTTTGACATTTCTCATGATTTCTTTTTGTGAAGGCATAATGTTTGAAGGTATTTCTCGAAGAATGTTCACTATTCTTATCAACAAATGTACAGGAGACTCCCCTTCAAATCTCTCCAAGATAAAAAAAATGCATCAAGTGGATACATACTAGGATCCTCTTCAATGCTGCAACTTTGTTCTTCATACTGTTCATAAAACATGTTGTCTTCTTCACCACTGGCATCATGAAACGTATAAAGAAACCATTTCTCAAATTGTCTCCATGATGAGATGGACTGCGTAGGTAATGATTCATATTCTTCTTGTGCATTATTTTTTAATGACCATGCAAACATCTTCATGGCACCATCTTCTATACAGACCTCATAATTATCAAGGAATATATGAAAAACATCCAAATGATCAAGAACTAATTCATCATAATCTCCATAAAATTCAGGAACCCTCTCTGTGAAAGTTGTGAAAACAATTTATTAGAACTACATTGAAACTTTCTAAGATCCAAAGGCTTGACATCAAAGGGAATAAAAAACCTTTTGAACATAATTTTAAACATTATGTAATAGATCTTCTATTACTAATTAAAGGAAAAATACTCATCCCTTCCAAGCTATCTCCCTTAGTGGAGAAATTAAAAATTTCTGACATACAGGGTCGTCACCTTTTTATCTCCTTTTGAGTCTTTTCCCTCAGTAGAGTCACTGACTGAAATAATTTATTAAATAGAGTTGCCACCTTCTTATCAGAAGGAAAATACTTAATATCTTATGAGTTCTTTTCTCCCAGTAGAGTCATAAATATATTACTAGAGCTTCTAGGTAAAATAAAAAAATGTTCTTTTGAACAACTCCCCAGCAAAGTCGTCAATCTGTTTGTGCTCAAATCAACAGATTGGATTTCCTATGGAATTGCTAATCTAATGTTGGTAAACCCAAGTGATTTGGCCAACTAACAAGTCACAACCAAGGAAAAGTTGGAACTTCTACAATTCTAGCTCTGCAAAACCAAGGCTGGTAGGCCTATACCTTGTCTTATCCTTCAAGTTACAAGGCTTTTTACAGCAGATAAGAAACACTTCAACCTTCTCTCTCAAGTATGGCAAGGCACTTGAAAGAAATCTAACTAAAAGCAATATATCATGAACTGTAACTGAAATACTTTAAGTAATTGAAAGAATGTTTAGTAAAAGTGTATGTAATTTGAAATGAATAGATAGATAAGATATCACAAAACTATAAACAATGAACTGAATAACTATAATCCAAATAATGCTTAGACCAGTGCCTTATTCTATCACGAGCAATAGAGTAAAAATCATCCCAACCCTATATACAACTTTAGAGATAGTTTGCAAGAAACATATCACTTCAAAGGCATTATGATGATCATGTATCTTAAGAAAAATCCACAACTATCTCAATTGAGTTTAACTCCTCAAATGACAGACTGATTGATTGTGGCCACAATGAATTGAATTTAACCATGCAAGATGAAAAGATCAATTGATAATGAAAGCTGTAAATTTAATCAATTAAGTATGCAACATCAAACTATCACTTTGAAGAAAATGTAAATATTTTATCCAAGGGACTAATCAAAAATGAAGTTGAGTCAACTCCCACAGATGAAAGAAAAAACACTTATCTTTATTGATTTTGAAAAAAATAGTACATCCAGGTCCATGTAACAGTTGTTGATCCAAAACTATCCAAATATCTGAAATTGTATTATATTGTATTGTGTTGTCTCTTTAAATTTTACATTATGTATATTTATATGTGGTTTAGTGGCTTTCACACCTCTTTAGGGTGAAAAGACACAACCCTTATTACAAATTATTTTTAAAAAACAATAAACTAACTAAAAAATAACTACCTAACTTTCTGTTAGAATAGTCCCAAAGGATAACTGAGAGGGGGGGTGAATTAGTTATCAGTAAATTTAGTTATTTTTACTTCTTTAACTTTAGAATACAACCAAGTAAATGCTTAATCAGATAACACAGTACTTAACACACAATTTGATTACGGGGAAACCAAATGGTAAAAACCCCGGTGGGAATTAGCACCCATAGTAAACTATACTTGTTTGTAGTAATCCATGTTAGAAGAAATTTCAACCCTATTAGGAGTTGTACAATTCAATGCAATAAGTATAGTGAACTGGTTAAGGGTCGGACCCTGTTAGGAGTCTTTTACAAATAACCCTGTTAGGGGTGGTGGACTCACTGTCCAAAAGCTCACTGCTTGATGGTGAAGGCTACAACCTTCTGAATAAAAAATATGCACTATATCTGATGATGAACTCTAGAGTAGACCTATTGTCTTGATTAGTTCCAGTGTATTTCAATCTTTCACTTCTTCTTCACATAGACTCTTGATGAATGAACCAACTCTGATAATCTACTCTGATAATCTTTCTTATCTTTTCATATCATTCACACTTAGCGTGTCACCTTTGAGTTGTTATAAGTATCTTCCTCATAGTATAAGATCATGGGACCTATAAGAAAACTCTTTATTACATTCTTGTTAGCTCTATTAAGCATGCAAACATAATTACAACCGCGCAAGTATAAACCAAATAGACGCGATGCTTCACTAAGTCGGCCTCACCAATTTTACTCTAACTTTGTAATCTTCTTGAAACACATTTGGCGCCTTTGGATTAATATCATCAGCTCATAACTAAACATGAATATACACATGCATATATAGAAGATAGGTGCAACTCAAGAAACATGTGATATATTTCGGCCCTAAATCGTTACACTTCCAGAACTGTAACTGCCAATAACAAAATTACATAACTTTACTAAAACATGATATCTGGGTCTGCGTGTATGAACATAACATAATACACATGTCAACAACATGTATCTATCCATGAAAGTCTTCATATCATCATGTGGATAAGTGCATACAGAATTACTACTGTGTATTATATGTTGTCATCAATGACAAACATACAATCAATCAACTGCTCAGAATCAAATCTCCAACACTTTCGGCTTTGGTTTTGGTCTAAAATCCAAAACACCTTGTGAAAAGATAATATTTTTGCTGGAGATAGGAAATTTGATTTCCCAAACTAGGTCATTTTTAGATTATTAAAATTTGACCAGCTTCAGCCTCTGTCGGCATCGTCTTTGTAGAAGGTCAAAATTCCAATATTTTTTGAAGGCTTCGATTAGTTATTTCTATTTATTTGTGTCATAAAGCTTCCTTCCTTTGATTTTTTTATCATGGAGAAAATTTCTTCTTGATAATGGATTAGGACTTCTAAATTCTCAAAATTTAGGGTACCACCACTCCTCTTGATAGAGGAAAAGTCAGGATTGCTAGCTGAGGAAATGGAAGAAGTCAACTTAGGTGATGACAAGAACCCAAAGAATATGTACTTGGAAAAATCACTCACTCCAGAGGAAGGAGAGAAGTTCATAAGCTTCTTCAAAGAAAGGAAAGTCAACTTTGCATGGTCCTACTCAGACATGCCAGGCCTAGATCCAGATCTTGTGTTACATCATCTATCATTGTTACCAAATGCAAAAACCGTCAAACAGAAATTGTGAAAGATGCACCCACATGTTGCATTACTAGTCAAAGCAAAGTTGAAGAAACTCTTAGACGCTAGATCTATACGACCAATCCCATACGTAGACTAGATATCAAATCTGGTACAAGTAACCAAGAATAATGATTAGATCTGCATTTGCACAGATTTTAGAGATCTAAACAAAGCTTTTCCCAAGGATGACTTTCTTTTACCTAATATCAACATGATAGTAGATCTCACACCAGGACATCAGATGCTATCACTCATGGATGGATTTTCAGGATATAATCAAATAAGGATTACACCAGAAGACCATAAAAAAATTGGTTTCACATGTGCTTGGGGCACTTACTGTAGGAATGTCATGCCATTTGGTCTAAAAAATGTGGGAGCAACATATCAAAGGGCCATGACAATGATCTTCCATAATATCATTCATAAAACAATGATGGACTATGTCGACGACATAATTTCCAAGTCAATGCTCAGAAAAGATCATCTACAAGTGTTGGGACCCATATTTGATAGAATGTAAGAATACAAAGTCCAACTAAATCCAAAAAGTGTGCATTCAGGGTCACCGCAGGGAAGCTCTTGGGATTCATTGTGTCACATCACGACATTGAGGTAGACCCTGAGAAATTCAAAGCAATACTAGACATGCCACCATTGACTAACCTAAGGAAACTAAGGGGTTTACAAGGTAGGATTCAATCCATCAAGTGCTTCATAGCCCAATTAGCAGACAAGTGTCATCCATTCTAGCATCTACTGCACAAGGATGTGACATTCATATGGACAAAATAATGCAAACAAGCATTTCAAATTTTCAAGGACTATCTACTCAAGTCTCCCATATTGGTGCCACCCATCCAAGGAAGGCCATTACTTCTATACATCTTAGCAACTAAGTCAACATTAGGAGTACTCTTATCACAACATGATGACCAAGGCAAGAAAAGAGTTGTCTACTATCTCAGCAGAACCTTGGTAGGCTATGAGCTCAACTACTCACCAATTGAAAACTCATGCCTAGCAGTAATCTTTGCTTTCTAGAAGCTGAGAGATTACATGTTGAGCCATCAAACCAAGATGATAGCACACATTGATCCCCTAAAGTATCTATTGAGCAAACTACCACTCACCGAATGGCTCACAAAGTGGGTGATGATCCTAAGCAAATTTGATATAGAGTACATGGATAGAAAAGCTATCAAAGCGCAAGTTATTGCGGATCAACTAGCAGAGGCACCTATACAGGATCATCAGCCTATCATATCTGACTTTATAGATGAGTCTATTCTTATATTACAACCAACAATAGATATGTGGCAACTATACTTTGATGGGTCATTAATGAACCATGGTGCAGGAGCAGGGATAGTACTCATCACTCTAAACAATGATGCAATCCCTAAATCTTACTCAACTTTCCATGCACAAACAACATAGCCGAGTATGAAGCTATAGTCATCAGAGTAAAGATGGCTATACAATGGAGAATCAAGAACCTCAAAGTCTATGGTGATTCACAATTGGTCATTAGCCAAGGAAACAATGACTATATGACAAAAGATGGGAAGATAATCACATACAGAGAGAAGATGGAAAGGTTGCGTGCTAAATTCCATTTCATCATATTTGAGAAAGTATAAGGAGTTCAAAACAAAGTAGAAGATGTGATGGTTACCATAGCATCCTTGATCAATATGCCAAGTAACGAGACCAGATTCCAGTTTCTGGTAGAGCAACTCATGATACCAGCACATCAAGCACCAATCACTGAATCAACGTGTGTCCTTGTTGGTCCTGAAACCCCATAGTACCATGCGGGGCCTAGATCTAGGGCTTGATGCCAAATCTATCAAACAAAAATTGTGAAAGATGCACCCACTTGTTGTATTACTAGTCAAAGCAAAGTTGAAGAAACTCCTAGATGCTAGATTTATATGACCAATCTCATACGTAGACTGGATATCTAATTTGATACCAGAAACCAAGCAAAGTGGTCAGATCTGCATTTGCATAGATTTTAGAGATCTAAACAAAGCTTTTCCCAAGGATGACTTTCCTTTACCTAATATCAACATAATAGTAGATCTCACAGCAGGACATCAGATGCTATCATTCTTCTGAATCATCAAAGTCCTATTGTACTAGGCAATTCTGAGTTTTAACTGACTCTACTCGACCTGAGTGTCAAATGCAGAAAATCCTAAATTTACATTAATCATACATTATATTTAATTCTTAAAATATCAATTGGCTAAATAAACCCTATGATTGAATTAATTTAATTATAAAGTCCTAGCACTTTAATTAAATTAAATTCACCCCTTTTAGCTAAAACACATGAAAAATAATTAAATAATATTTAATTATTAAATAAATCTCCTCATTTCAATAATTGAATTTAATTATTCAAATAATTGAGAAAAACACATTTATGAGGTCATATTCTATTTATTTAATTAAATATTTTCTCAAAAATCTTCTCTCCTATTCATAAATAGAAACTTTGAATTAACCGTGCGACATTTGACTCGCATGCGATGTTTCATCACTGTTCGTGCGAGAAACCCCATTGTCAAAGGGTTTCCCATGCAAGACATGGGTACCATTCGACACGAGGATACCCACTAACCAATGCGAGAATCTACCTTTTGGCAATTTCTCGCGTGAGCCTTCATTACGGGCCATGCGAGGAAACTAGTTCCTCGCGTGAGAACCCGCAGAATAGTACTTCAAAAAGCGTAAAAATAAAAAAAAATTAACCAAAAGAAATTAAATTTGAAATGATAGAGAAGTTAATCAACCACTTACCAGGGGTCTGTATGTTGCTAACTGACTGTGACACCTAGATCGCTCGAAATGATGAGTACTCACGGGGACCACCATTTTTCGCTCAGAGCTCAAATCTCAAAAGTCAACGGATGCAAATGATTTGAAAATGACCTTTTGAAAGTGCTTCGATTTGCGTGAAAATTTCACCACTAGCTAATTTTCCCGCTCTGAATCCATTTTCATGATCGAAATCGAAATCGAAATCGAAATCTGACACTCCTATATAGCTCAAAATTGCATTTTAAAAATTTGGGACCGACGCGATCAGACGCTTGTGCAGTCAACTTTCTGACGTCGCTTTCTTGTCAGAATCATATCTAATCAATATTTTCTAAAATCTTTGACTGTTCCAACAAAAGTCACCTCTGGTCAACTCTAGTCAACTTTGGTCAACCCTAGTCAAACTTGGTCAACCAGACCTTGAAATCGCTCAAAATTAATTTTGAATCTTCTGAATTCTTCCATAATATGTTCTAAGTTCTTCTTGATCTCTGATTCAACATCTATCTATGATTTCTCACTCTCAATCATCATTATGATGTGTCATCTTTCTATTTCTCTCCCGACGGGGTAGGATGATTACATCATTGAATCTATTTCAATCAATCTGATCTGAATTCAAAAGTCCTCATTGCTAGGGGCATCTCATCACTTGGGGCATGTTCATTTTTTTCATACTTCATAGTCAAAACTAGATACTCCACAATCAATAAGGGCATCTTTGTTCCTTACATCTTGTCATCTATTAGGTATTGGGGCAATCTAACCTGGATCCCTGAGAATCAAGCTTCATTATGGAGATGGTTCTCGAAATCTCAATCTATCAAGTATATGAGAAATCTAACTCAGATTCTTGAAGGTCAAGCTTCGTTCTGGAGATGATTCTCAAAAATCTCATTTATTGGGAATTGGGGCAATCTAACCCTGACTCCTGAGAATCAAGCTCTATTCTGGAGATGATTCTAAAACTTGATCTAACCAGTGTTTGGGAAATCTAACCTAGATATTGGGGGACTAAGCTTTGTTCTGGAGATAGTCCAAAAAATCTCTATTGACTATATTTTTGTGGATAGGTATTGGGGAAATCTAACCTTGACTCCTGAAGGTTGAGCCTCGTTCTAGGGATAGTCTTTTGAAAGATATCAATTTATTAGGTATCAGGGCATTCTAACTCGGATCCCTAAGGATCAAGCTTCATTTTGGAGATGATTCTCAAAATCTTAATCTATTAGGTATCAGGGCATTCTAACCTGGATCCCTGAGGATCAAGCTTCATTCTAGAGATGATTCTCTAAATCTTAATCTATTACATATCAGGGCATTCTAACCCGGATCCCTGAGGATCGAGCTTCATTCTGGAGACGATTCTTGAAATCTTAATCTATTAGGTATTGGGGCATTCTAACCTGGATCCCTAAGGATCAAGCTTCATTCTGGAGATGATTCTTGAAATCTCATCTATTGGGAATCAGAGCAATCTAACCCAGATCCCTGAGGATCAAACTTCATTCTGAAGATGATTCTCAAAAACTCTACTTGACTAGCATCTTGGAAATCTAACCTAGACTTTAGAGAGTTAAGCTCTGTCCTAGAGATGGCTCTGAATTCTTCATCAATCGATCTTTGCATCATCAATTTTCAAAATCTATTCTTTTGTGCTTCAGACATCAGACTATTCTTTGAATCAATGCGCTTCTCGCACATCAATTCAAAGAGGGGAAAAATGTAACACCCCAAAATTAGCATCTTGCAACCCTAACCGATTTTGTTGCATTTGTCATTCTTTTGAATCATCAAAGTCCTATTGTACTAGGCAATTCTGAGTTTTGACTGACTCTACTCGACCTGAGTGTCAAATGCATAAAATCCTAAATCTACATTAATCATACATTATATTTAATTCCTAAAATATCAATTGGCTAAATAAAACATATGATTGAATTAATTTAATTATAAATTCCTAGCACTTTAATTAAATTAAATTCACCCCTTTTAGCTAAAACACATGAAAATGAATTAAATAATATCTAATTATTAAGTGAATATCCTCATTTCAATAATTGAATTTAATTATTCAAATATTGAGAAAAACACATTTATGAGGTCATATTCTATTTATTTAATTAAATATTCTCTCAAAAATATTCTCTCCTATTCAGAAATAGAAACTTTGAATTAACTGTGCTTTAAAGAGAAATAAAATAGTTAAAATCAAAAGAAAACAGTTAAAAACAAAGAGAAAATAGTTCATTGTTTTCTTTTAAAGAAAAATTGCTAATCTAAACTGGCTTTTCTATCTGTTTTATTTCAAAAAGGAAACTTTCTATTCTGAGCAGGCTCTCAATCTATAAAAGATCTCTCATTTCTCATACAAACTCCCCAGCCATTTTTTTTATGCATTGTTAGAATAATGAATTGCTGCTTCATTTTAGTTGATAATCTCATTTACATTTAACTATCATTTGCAATAGAATAGCTTCATTTTCTTAGAATAATCTCATATTTCTTATCATGTCTTAGCTTCAATTTCTTAGATTAATCTTCCATTACATTGCATCACATTCATGGAGAAAAATCCTTCATTCTTAGATTGGTCTATGGTTGTGAGACTCTCATTCTGAGAGCTATTCGAAACCCCATCTAGATAGAAGGCAACAAGTCAAATCGTACAGGCATGCAGGATGAATAACTCATATTCACTTCTGTATGTGGCTGATGAACAAGGACTATGTTGAAGTGTATGGTTGAATAACAAGGCCAAATTTAGCATATACAACTATCACTCATGGATGGCTTTTCAGGATATAATCAAATAAGGATTGCACCAGAAGACAAACACAAAATTGCTTTCACATGTTCCTGGGGCATTTACTGTTGGAATGTCATGCCATTTGGTCTAAAAAATGTGGGAGCAACATATCAAAGGGCCATGACAATGATCTAACACGATCTCATTTATAAAACAATGGAGGACTATGTTGACGACATACTTGCCAAGTCAATGCTCAGAAAAGATCATCACAAGTGTTGGGAACCATATTTGATAGAATGCAAGAATACAAAGTCTAACTAAATCCAAAAAGTGTGCATTCGGGGTCACCGTAGGGAAGCTCTTGGGATTCATTGTGTCACATCGAGGCATTGAGGTAGACCCAGAGAAAGTCAAAGCAATACTGGACATGTCACCATCGACTAACCTAAGGAAACTAAGGGGTTTACAAGGTAGGCTTCAATCCATCAAGTGCTTCATAGCCCAATTAGTAGACAAGTGTCATCCATTCTAGCATCTACTACACAAGGATGTGACATTTATATGGATATAACAATGCAAACAAGCATTCCAAATATTCAAGGACTATCTACTCAAGTCTCCCATATTGGTGCCACCCATCCAAGGTAGGCCATTACTTCTATATATCTCAACAACTAAGTCAACATTAGGAGTAATCTTAGCACAACATGATGACCATGGCAAGGAAAGAGTTGTCTATTATCTCAACAGAACCTTGGTAGGCTATGAGCTCAACTACTCACCAATTGAAAAATCATGCCTAGCAGCAGTCTTTGCTTCCCAAAAGTTGAGGCATTACATGCTAATCCATCAAACCAAGCTGATAGCATACATTGATCCCCTAAAGTATCTACTAAGCAAAGAAGCACTCACCAGATGGCTCGCAAAGTGGGTGATGATCCTAAGAAAATTTGATAAAGAGTACATGGACAGAAAATCTATCAAAGCGCAAGTGATTGCGGATCAACTAGAAGAGGGACCTATATAGGATCATCAACCTATCATATCTGACTTTCTAGATGAGTCTATTCTTACAGTACAACCGACAATAGAGATGATGCAACTATACTTTGATGGTCATGCACGAACCATGGTGTAGGAGTAGGGATAGTACTCATCACTCCAAACAATGATGCAATCCCTAAATATTTCTGACTCAACTTTCCATGCACAAACAACATAGCCGAGTATGAAGATCTAGTCATCGGAGTAAAGATGGCTATACAATGGAGAATCAAGAATCTCAAAGTCTACGGTGATTCATAATTGGTCATTAGCCAAGTAAACAATGACTATATGCCAAAATATGAGAAGCTAATCCCATACAGAGAGAAAATGGATAGGTTGCATGCTAAATTCCATTTCATCGTATTCGAGAAAGTGCAAGGAGTTCAAAACAAAGCAACAGATGCGATGGCTATCATAGCATTCTTGATCGATATGCCAATCAACAAGACCAGATTCTAGTTTCTGGTAGAGTAACTTGTGATACCAGCACATCAAGCACCAATCACTGAATCAACGCATGTCCTTTTTGGTCCTGAAACCCCATAGTACCATGTCAAGCCTAGATCTAGAGCTTGTGTTACATCATCTATCATTGTTACCAAATTCCAAACATGTCAAACAAAAATTGTGAAAGATGAACCCACATTTTGCATTACTAGTCAAAGCAGAGTTGAAGAAAATCCTAGATGCTAGATTGATATGACCAATCCCATATGCAGATTGGATATCTAATCTGGTACCAGTAACCAAGCATAGTGGTCAGATCCACATTTACATAGATTTTAGAGATCTAAACAAAGATTCTCCCAAGGAAAAATTTCCTTTACCTAATATCGACATGATAGTAGATTTCACAACAGGACATCAGATGCTATCACTCATGGATGACTTTTCAGGATATAATCAAATAAGGATTGCACTAGAAGACCAACACAAAATTACTTTCACATGTGCTTGGGGCACTTACTATTGGAATGTCATGCCATTTGGTCTAAAAAATGTGGGAGCAACATATCAAAGGGCCATGACAATGATATTCCATGATCTCATTCATAAAACAATGGAGGACTATGTCAATGACATACTTGCCAAGTCAATACTCAGAAAAGATCATCTACAAGTGTTGGGAACCATATTTGATAGAATTCAATAATAGAAAGTCTGACTAAATCCAAAAAGTGTGCATTCGGGGTCACTGCAAGGAAGCTCTTTGTATTCATTGTGTTACATCGAGGTATTGAGGTAGACCTAGACAAAGTCAAAGAAATACTGGACATGCCACCACCAACTAACCTAAGGAAACTAAGGGGTTTACAAGGCAGGATTCAATCCATCAGGTGCTTCATAGCCCAATTAGCAAACAAGTTTCATCTATTACAGCATCTACTACACAAGGATGTGACATTCATATGGACAGAACAATGCAAACAAGCATTCCAAATATTCAAGGACTATCTACTCAAGTCTCCCATATTGGTGCCACCCATCCAAGGTAGGCCATTACTTCTATACATCTCAACAACTAAGTCAACATTAGGATTACTCTTAGCACAACATGATGACCAAGGCAAGGAAAGAGTTGTCTACTATCTCAGCAGAACCTTGGTAGGCTATGAGCTCAACTACTCACCAATTGAAAAATCATGCCTAGCAGTAGTCTTTGCTTCCCAAAAGTTGAGGCATTACACACTGAGCCATCAAACCAAGTTGGTAGCACACATTGATCCCCTAAAGTATCTACTGAACAAAGAAGCAGTCACCACATGAATCATAAAGTGGGTGATGATCCTAAGCAAATTTGATATAGAGTACATGTACTGAAAATCTATCAAAGCACAAGTGATTGCGAATCAACTAGTAGAGGCACCTATACAGGATCATCAGCCTATCATATCCAACTTTCCAGATGATTCTATTCTTACAGTACAACCAGAAATAGAGATGTGGAAACTATACTTTGATGGGTCATGCACAAACCATGGTGCAGAAGCATGGATAGTACTCATCACTCCAAAAAATGATGCAATCCCTAAATATTTTTGACTCAACTTTCCATGCACAAAAAACATATCCGAGTATGAAGCTCTAGTCATCGGAGTAAAGATGACTATACAATGGAGAATCAAGAACCTCAAAGTATATGGTGATTCACAATTGGTCATTAGCCAAGTAAACAATGACTATATGACAAGAGATGAGAAGCTAATCCCATATAGAGAGAAGATGGACAGGTTGCATGCTAAATTCCATTTCATTGTATTCGAGAAAGTACAAGGAGTTCAAAACAAAACAACAGATGCAATGGCTACCATAGCATCCTTGATCAATATGCCAAGAAACGAGATCAAATTCTAGTTTCTTGTAGAGAAACTCATGATACCAGCACATCAAGCACCAATCACTGAATCAATGTGTGTCCTTGTTGGTCTCAAAACCCCATAGTACCATGACATGTACAATTACCTCCAAAGTAGTGTCCCACCTCCCAACTTTTCTAAGAACCAAAAGAAGTCCCTTATCTGCCAAGCCTCTAGGTACACCCTTCTCGCTAGTACTCTATATAGAGGAAGTCTAAATGGAACACTTTTACGATGTCTCACTTCCACAGAATCCCATAGAGAATTGTACAAGGTACATGAAGGAATTTGTGGTGCCCACACAGGTGGCAATAGCTTGGTTAAGAAGATCATCAGAATAGGATACTCCTGGTCTACAGTAGAGACAAATGCCAACAAGTATGTGCAAAGGTGTAGACAATGTCAGATTCATGGAGACCTCATCCATGCACCATCCCAAGAACTCAATCCCATCACTTCACCATAGCCATTTTCTATGTGGGGATTTGACCTAGTGGGTAAGATTACACCAACCTCATCTAATGGACATAAATACATCATTGCAGCAACATAGTACTTCACTAAATGGGTGGAAGCCATTCCTCTCACCTACAACACTAGAAATAAGATCTCTAGGTTCATACTCAACAACATTATCTATCAGTATGGAATTCCTCAAACCATCCTAACAGATCATGGTACACCTTTCCAAAATTGATATGTTGAAGATCTTTGTGAATAGTTCCAAATCAAACAAGGTTGTCTTCCTTCTACTATCCACAAGGGAATGGTCAAGATGAAGCAATAAACAAAACTATATTGAAGATCTTGAAGAAAAAAGTTAATGAATCAGGGTGAGACTAGCATTTACAACTTAGTCATGCACTATGGGCATATAGAACTATCATGTGAACACCTACATGAGCCACTCCTTTCTCACTAGTATATGGAGAAGAGGCGGTCTTACCCCTCAAAGTGGAAATCCCATCCCTAAGAATATCATTGAAGAATCTCATTTCAAATGAATACTACAGACTAACACGACTCAATGAATTAGAACTATTCGATGAAAGAAGACAAAATGCACTCAACCACTTACAAGGCTGCCAAAATCGCCTTCGAAGGAGCTATCACAAGAAGGTGAGGCCACAAACCTTTGAGGTAGGCGACCTCGTCCTTATGGAAAATCAAAAGAACCAAGCAGAGAGAGTGAAACTAGGAAAGTTTGAGCCTAACTGGCTAGGATCTTATGTCATTGACACATATTTCCATAGTGGGGCACACCAACTGGAAACACTAGAAGAAGATCAGCTCCCAGGACACATCAACAACATGCACCTCAAGAGGTTCTATGCTTGAGGACTCAAGGATAAGACACTTAACTGCATTTCTAGAAAATACCAAAAAAAATCAAAAATCCAAAAAGGTTACCTTGGTGAAAACCTAGCAAACAGGCGTCTTGGAAACAACAAAAAAATTTTAAAAAAAGGAAAAAAAGTAAAGAGAAACAGAATCGTTCTCTCAGTGAAAACTTGACAAACAGGCACTATTAAACAGGTACCTTGGTGAAAACTTGGCAAACATGCACCAAGTGTTCAAATCCAACTTCACCATCAATGATAAATATCAAAGCTTGAGCACCTCGCATGCAATACTGGCTACCCAAGCTATTTCTAGAAGCACAATCCCCTCTGAGCATCAACACTTATCTATGGTTTGTACTGGTCCACCATACTAGGGGGAAATTCTAAAAGTCTTGAAAAAATCCCTAAAAATCTAAAAAGTCTTCAAAAATCCTAAAAAGATCAAAATATCTTGAAAAATTCAATCAATCTTCATAAAAAACAATAAAAAAATAGCAAAATCTCAAAGCAATAAAACTAGCTCGGTTATCAACAAGTGAATGGCGATCAAGCTAATCAATCAATGTCAAAATAATGAGCTTTGCGAATCAGCACTGGTCCCGTATGACACAACTTTATCAACTATCAAATCTATCAGCAAAAAAACTGACGATAAAGTCATCAATCAATGTCAAAACCATGAGCTTTGCGAATCAGCATTGGGCCCATCTGACACAGCTTGATCTACAATCCAAAATGATCAAATTCAATCAATCAAATCAATTATCTTACATAGTGATGGATATGATCAACATACAAATCAGTCTTATATGAGTCATCTATTACTGAAACCAAACACAATCAAGCATCAGAGAATCAAGCCAATCAAAATAATTAAGCTAAATCAAGGAATAAATAAATTGTTGACTAGGTCAATCATCAGTCAGATGTCAATCTATCTTTCACAGTTATGTTCTTACGCTACTCCAGGATTCACCAAGTGAGGAGAGTAGCTATGATAAATCATGACCTTTATTTTTCTTTGAATTCTGTTTGTGGAATGTTTTATTTTGATTCTGGGGCAATGATGATTTAGGATAAATGTGGTAGGCTCTGTCACTTATCTGGAAACCACATAGTTCCATGATTTGAGCTTAACCCTGGGAAAGAATTGGACAAACCTTTTCTGTTATCTGCTTGTTTGTTACCAGTAGAACCATACTGGTATCCAGATGGTGTGATATCTGGGTGCATTGGATTTCTATCTTGGCTTTAACTTTCTTTTCAAAATCAAGAGATCATGGCGGTATCCAGATGGTCTAATATCTGGGTGCATTGGATTTTTATCTTGGTTTTTTTCTTTTTCTTGGATTGTTCAAAGAGAATAGCAGTATCCAGATGTTCAATATCTGGGTGCTTTTGGTTCTCTTTCTTTTCAAATCAAAGATCATAACGACATCCAGATTGGGTGCATTTGGATCTCTTTCTTTTCAAATCAGGGAACATAGCGGTATCTAGATGGTCAATATCTAGGTGCACTTATTTCTCTTTATATTCAATCTCTCCACTCCTTCTGGTTACCAAGAGATCATAGTGATATCTAGATGAGCAATATATGGGTGCATTGGATGCTCTTCAATTTTCATAATAAGGTGCAATGATGAAAAAAATTGGAAATGCGACAGTGACTGGGGTCACCCATCCTATCTATCAATCAATCCTAGAGAAACTTTTCACACTAACATTCATCTAACTAACACATGCATTTACTTAGATATTTTGTTCATAGTAGAATGCATTCATTTATTGCATTAAAAAAATCCAAAACATGTGTATAGTAGATCATATAATCAATGCATCCATCATCAAAAACATCATAACTAACATAGGAATGCATTCATCATCATCATATAGTGTTTCACATTCTCAACAAATTAATGCTCATCTGACACATTTTCTATGCTTAGTTTATTAAGGGGGCATATAGTCCATCTGCTGTCACTGGGGCAAGTTGGGGCAGGATCAAATCTAAAAATTCTTTGACACAATGTGATGAATCACATTGTATCGAATAGGGGCAAATGTAGACACCCTAAAATGGACATACTTGCAACCTTACATTACAAACACTAATTTTCATCTATTAATTAATGATTTTTTAATCATTAATTAATCATCTATTTTCTTCTAAATTCATTCCCCAAATCATCTAATCAAATCCCTAAAATTAATTAAATAATTAATTTTATTTATTTAATTAACCTTAATTGGTTAATCTTCTTTAATTAATTAAATTCAATTTCCTAAAGTTTAAACTTATTAATTAATTCTTCTAATTAAATTAATCTCAATTAAATTAATTTAATTTCTTTCAACAATTCAATTCTAAATCCAAAAAGAATTCAATTATCTCACATGTTGAATACTTTAATTATAAAAATGAATTAAATATTTAATTAAATCCTTTCTCAATGTTCAAAAAGATAACTCTTAATCAAATCTCTGATTACATGGGTTACTCCACCCACCTCTTCAGTTCAAAAGGTAACTCATAATTATCTGTTTAGTTAACCAAATTCTATCTCCTCTCTCCCAGTTGAAGAGGTGGAGTTTACTGATGGCTTCTCGAGTTCCCTTTGATCTCAACCATTCATCCTCCTATCTCTGGGATTGATCTCAACCGTTCATATCATTTTTATATTCTATATAATCAACCCTTCATAACCATTTGAAGGATCCAGGATTTCAAGCTCACGTGCGCTATTACTCTATCAGATTGGTTCAAGGATCAAGCCTTCTTGTGATCATACATCCAAGATTTCAAGCTCACGTATGCCATTACTCTATCAGATTGGTTCAAGCATCAAGCCATCTTGCAATCATATATTTGATATCATATTTTCGACACTTCCAAGTCATAGACATTGCCCACACCAATACTGAGCATCACACAAATAATGTTTCAGAAGGAGTAGAGAGAGACAATATAAGATTCGAGCCTTGTTGGTTTGTATTCATTTGTATTCCTCCTTTATTGCTTGTTTTTTTATTGTTCATAGTTTTTTTATTAGTATCTTTGATTGTTTAACCCCCTTTGCAAATTGGTGCTACTAACCCCCCCTTTGGTGGAGGTACAACAAATTTTGATCCTGCGACCAGTTCATTTGTGTATTTGTGCAAAAGTTGCACGATTATTGGAGCATTTTTGTAAAAGTATTGTGTCAATTGTGCAAACTTTTGGATTGTCTAAGAAAATGGTTAATGGTGCAAAAGGGGCCAAGTGTCAGCTGGCACTTTGAAATGGTTTATTTTTGACCCTTCAATGCTTAATGAAATCTACAGGGAGCATCATTACTATGCAGAAGTCAAAAATATTTTTTAAGTAGTTAAGTCAAACCTGGATACAACCAAAAAGAAATTGTCAAAATCCGATGTATAGTTTAGGCTCTACAGGTCTCCAAATTTATCTATAATTGCTATTGATATGCTTCCCCTAAAGGGTACACAAATTACAAACTACTTGATCAAAATACACAACAAAAGATCCATGATCTAAAAGGAAGGGCAGATCAAGTAGGCATGATGTTGGCAGTCTACTTATTTTGAAATTTTATGCTTATATGTGTTCTTGGCTATTTGAGGGTCTTGACCTTATGGAAGTTATAAAAAACCTTCATTCATTCATTCACGCTACCTTGTCAAAAGTTCCCCCCTATTTTTAAAGTAGAATATACAAGCTATAAATCATATCTCATTTGAAAGCACAATGTTTCTCATTAAAATAAGAATAAGTCTAAGTTGGTATTTTTTATAGCTTGGAGTTTAAGGACTGAGGGGTAACTATTTTATTTAAGTTTTCAAGATGTGATTTGAGATTTAACACTTATTTGTTGTACCTCTAAGAGATTTGAACATTGGTAGATGTTGTAATAAAAGAACATAACATCACCCTCCCCACTTGTGCTCAACCAATTGAACTACAACCCTTTGGTAATTATTCTCATTTTAGTTAAGAATTCTTCATAAGATTATATTTATACTAGCAATCACACCTTGGTGTACAATGAGTATGCCAAAAAGGTGTAGATAGAGATTAGGAAAAAAAAATCTCTACTTTTGTATACATTTGTGTAGTAAATTTTTGTGCAACAAAGGTTTCATTGGAGAAGTGATAACTTTAGATCAATTATGCATCCAATTACAAGGACCCAATTTAGATAATAATGTTTCATTACTAATATGATCATGTTATCTTTATAACAAGGAGAGAAAGGGAGAGGTGGGGATATATATATATATATATATATATACATACATACATATATATATATATGTATGTATATATA
>MU224462.1:309653-323366 GCA_018584345.1 Thuja plicata | reverse complement strand
TATATATATATATATATATATATATATACACATACATACATACATACATACATATACATACATATACATACATACATACATAAGGGAGTTGTACCACATATAAAATCAAATATAATAAGGTGCATGTCCTACAAATAGGGGTACGTTATTAGCCACTCTACTAAAAACTCTTTCTCCTAAGAAAGAGACCATAATCTACTTCATAGCCCATATGTCCATACAGATGTAGTTAAGCTTCCACATTTTTTTCCTTTCTTAGAGAAAGTTAATGTCATTTGATGTTTCTGATTATGCTTCTCCCTCTTTACGTTTGTCCATCCTTGGCCTTTTGGATGGACTCTCTCTAATTCTATACTTTCCTCACCACCTATCACCATAGATACCTCCTACGACTTAGGAGTAGTCTCTGGATTTGTGCCCTTCAAGATGGGTATCTCCTAGGTTTGCTTGATGATGCCCAATTATATATTTCATGGGCTTGCAATTTTTGACATTAGGATGTGAAATGATCTATTGAGGAACATCTCCTATATTTGAAGGCAATTTCCTCATAGTTGACAAGTTGTCTCTAATTCTATTTCCCACCTTTAACATAATTTCTATAGGAAGGTCATTGTATAAATTAATTTCAACACATATTCAAGAAAAACTATAGTTTTGATTATTGATAGTTTACTTGGAAGCGCAATGATACTTCCCTAGTCCATTCTCAATGGCCTACAAGCACTCTAGTTCCAAGGATGATGTGGAGAAATGTAGTAACTACACCCATAAATAGGCTATAGTAAATTTTTACTTATGTTGTGTTGAACACGCCTGGAGAATGAGAGGGGGTGAATCAATATTTAAAAAAAATCTCTTTATTTAATACAAAAATATGAAATTTAAATCAACAATAGGGAAATATAAAGCAATCAACACCAATGCACAAGAGAACACCATATTTATGTGGAAAACACAATGAGGGAAAAACCACATTGGAATATCGTGTAATATATGAAAAGTATTACAAGAGGCTCAATGTCAGACTTGTGGCCAAGATCCACTATCTTATAGCAAGATACAAAGAAGGACCTGTAGGGGGTACTCACTGTCTCAACATAGGATACATGAAATAATTACAAATTATATACCTTCAACATACTACTTCCATCAATCTCCCTTGAATTCAACTGCTCTTGACTCACTACCTTAAGCAACCATTTGACAATTTTGCACCACACACATATGCTACATCAAATTTATATATTCCCCACTCCACACACTTTCCATTAATTTGATCTTCTATATATACTATTTAGAACATTACAAAACATCAATTAGGTTGGATAGAACAAGGGATAAGGGATGATCCTAACAAGTTAACCACCAAAACATAATTGTTGTGAAATTAGTCCTACCCAAGAGATAGAGAGAACCTAAAACATAATAACAAAATATTCAAATTTATCCCAAACATCACACATGCTTGGTGCACAACCTCCAAAGGCAATATTAGGGTAACATGTAGCATACAATTAGTTAGCCCAAAACACATCTTTAACATGAAACTACTTGATGCACATCCCCACATGGAAAGATGAGACCTATAAAAAAATCAACACATTATTGAATGCAATCAAGAATACAAAAAAATCAAGAAAACAAACCCTATCAACCAAATAGTCACAAATAACCCTAAAACCAACTCTAGACATAATGTAGTACCAAAGTAATCAATCAATGCTATGTGGATCACATAGGGACATTCCTTCAACATCCAACATCATTCCCTAGGATATATTTCATATTTTTCATATTGATTCAAGTTACCACACTGTTAGAGTTATGGTGCTCTTATACCACGTTGAAGTTATGGAGACATGTTGAAATTTGCAACATAAGCACCTCTAAGATCAAACAACAAAACAAAAACACCTCCCACAAGGAGAGTAGAAAGAAAAGAATTTCTACATTTCTATGGAAGCAAAGATTACATAATTGCAAGATTATGATTGTAGGATTGAATTACAATATTAAATTGCATGATGAATTACTGATTACAATGCTATGCTTGTATAGAAAAGCATGCCTCTAAAAATAGAGAAAAAAAACTAAAAAGCTAAGACATGCAAACTAGAACCTAAAAAGAAAACTAGAGCCCAACTAGACTTAACTAAACTAAATTAGGCTCAACTAAATCTCAACAAAGTGAAGTTAAGCTAGGCATGCATGTGAAGACATGTACTCAATTATGCATAAAAATATTCTTTGAGCACGTATACAATTAATTAATTCAACAATACCAAATGTGCCTAATGCAAAAAAAATATGTATGCACAATATAAGTGCATGCTCTATAAAAAACTAGTCTGATATAGACTTCTTCATAATTGGAAGGCTAAGAAACTCAATTATGAAGCACATCACCAAAAGGATACATTTTGTACACATTTCTTCTAAAAATTTGAATTGAGGCACTACAAACATCATAAGCCTTACCTCCAAGTCACAACATAAGAAACATTAATGCCCATAAATTCAAATAATTTTCCAAACTAGTTCTTATAGACACCCGAATTGCCAACACATTGCATACAAAATTTGTTTTTTTGGAAACACCAAGAACCTGATAAGATAGGATTGCAATATTGATAGCACAAACAATTTATGTTCCAAACCACAAGAGAATAACACCAAATATAGAAGAATATTGAGCATTCTTCCAGGTAGCCAACTAGACACTTCTTTGAAAATTCAACCTTCAACATTCTTCAATGGTAAAAAAACCTTTGTAGAAACAATTATTCATCCAAGAGCAACAGAAGAGATGATATAATAGCTTGTAGCATCATACAACTAGCCACAATAATGTCATGCTTCTAATCCTCATCTCAAAGTTTCTTGTCTCAATGCTTGTAATTCACATCTTAATATGAAATCATCTTTGTCACAACATATGATTATTCTCACCATCTCTCATTTCCAATTATGAGCTTCGACACACATTATTGTCAACACAAAGGAGGGTTAACATCTAGTCTTACTACATCAACATGAAAACAACTATGATTAGCAACATAACTGAACAACAACTTTTCACAATAGCTTATAGATCGAATAAGTATCATCATGGTAAAATATTTCACAAATCGGTTCCTTAACACAACAAGAACATACTAGTTCTCAAATAACCATAAACATCATAAAGGTACTCTCAAGAATGATCAAAGTGCATATGAGCTTAACTCTGAAAACAAGGTCGGGTAATTATAATCGTGATAATAAAAATTCACACATGATAAAATAAACAAGCAATTGAAAGTAAACTCCCGCCTCTGTTATGACATCCCTTACTTAAGGTCTACACTGTCCATAATCTACAAAATAAATCAATAAACCCAATAACACATTTTACAAACAATTGATCTTATTTCAACAAGACCAATTAAAAATAAAATAAGAGTTCATGTACATAAGAAATAAAATAATATAATATAATCTATTTTAATTTATTTCTTACACATTTATTAATATTAATTAAATTAATAACACCCATTTAAATAAAATTAAGTGATATATAAATAAATTAATAATAAATAATAAATTAATTAATTTTAACTACTATTAATATTAATTTATTAAATAACTCAATGTTAGCATTGATTAATATTACTCAAAGAATAGTAGGGCTCGCGACACCGTGGAGGAAGGATATAGGTTATTCATCAATTGCCCTACAATTCAACTAGAACTCCTGCACAAATCTTCTGAGTCCAAGCACGTGTTTCATCTGGACCGATAGGAAAAGGAGCTCCAATTAATTGACATTTTTCGCGATATTTTATTTTATTTTAAAAGAATATCATTGCATGAAAATTCTAATTTTTTTTAAATACTAGTGCATGAAAATTTTAAAAGATTTTTTTTTAAATACTATGCATAGAAAATTTTAAAAAGAAAGTTCTTTAAAAAAAATAATAATACTCTCCATGAACATTCTAAAAAGAAAGTTTTTTTTTAATACTTAAAAATAAACGTTCATTTCATATATATATTTTTTAAGACATGCAAGTATAAATATATTTGTTTTTCTAACATACTTATATATACTTTTAAAACATGCATATATATATATATATATATATATATATATATATATATATATATATATATTTTTCNATGTATATATATATATATATATATATATATATATATATATATATATATATATACTTTTCAAAACACGCAAGTATAAATATATTTATTTTTCTAAAATGCATATATACTTTTTAAAACATGCAAGTATAAATATATTTATTTTTCTAACATTCATATATACTTTTTAAAACATGCAAGTATAAATATATTTATTTTTCTAACATGCATATATACTTTTTAAAACATGCAAGTATAAATATATTTATTTTTCTAACAAGCATGTGTGTGTAAGGGTAAAAACAATAATATAGAAGAAATTTCAAATTGAGGGAAACATGTATTTTTCCTAAAATCGAATTTCTTAAAACTTTCAAAACCATAACTTTTAAAGGTAACCCTTTACCAAATTTATTTTCCCAAAATTTCTAAGACATAATTTCTAAAATAAATATTCAATAGTCACACACAAAAATTCAACAAACATGAAGAAGACCAGAAAGAACCAATTAAAAACTTCAAAGGTTCAAAACCCTACCTCAAATCAACGATTTACCTTGAAAAGTAAGAAGACCAAATTCCAATCCAAAATCCCAAGTTTTGAAAATAAAAATATTTAATCCTCAAAATTTGCTACAAAATTTTCTCACCTGTTTGATTGAATAATTTGACCACCTAGATCTATTTTAAAGAAAACCTAGAAACTAGGGTTTGAAAAGTGAACCCTAAAAATAAATTAAACACAACTTAAAATTAATAAAAAAAATTACTTTACCTAATTTTTAATTTGTCTTAAGTTTGCACAATTGAAATTTTAATTAAAGTTCAAATTTGATTTTATTAAATATTTATGCATTCAAAACTGCATGATTTAACTTTTATTTAAATTAAATTAATAGCTAAAGCATAATTTCAAACATACAAGTTTAAAAATAAAAGTAAATGTTAAAGTGACACTTTACTCAATTGTACATTTAATATTAATTAAATCTTTAATTATAATATTAAACTTTATATTTTAATCATATAATAAAAATAGATATTTAATTAATTTTTTATATAATTAAATATCAACATATTAATAATTCTAGAAAATGTAATTACTTAACCTTTATAATTTTAATCCTTTTACTGACATCATGGCAAAAATGTATCATTAACCTATATGAATGCATGCATACTAAAATCTAACCAATCATAATGCAATAAAGATGCAACAATCACAAGCATACTCAAATAGGGTTCACAAATTCATGTCGCCTTGACAAATCTAGGTAGGGTAGTCAATTAGATACTTGTCCACTCGAAGGACAAAATGTAGGTTTAGGATTTATTTTAGGGCTGAATGCTACCTCCCATCTTTTACCATCGATACATCATGTAGATCTCGCAAGCAAGTGACTATGACTCCATCCCTCACCATACATGCACATCAAATAGAAATATAAAATGTACACATAATCCTTAAAATGCAGATATAGGGTCAGTAGGTTAGTAAAAACCATAGATATCCATAACATCACTATATGAAGATAATGACCATCATCTAACTAACAACATGATATAACTCAAATAATCAAAGTATCATAATATTGCATCATCATAAGGTATTGCCATACATCAAACTATCATCAAAATCATCTGAAGGACTAATGACCACATGAAGAGTGGCCGAAAAGAGTTTGGCATCATTAACTGAAATAACAACTATGGGTGGGTATTACACAAGCTTCTACCTTCTCCAACATACCAATACCAAAGAATCATCGTATCTAGTTCACATCCTTCTTTCAACAATCTCTCCACATCTTTACAAGAATCATCACATCTACATCATCACATCCAATTTACATCTTCCCTTCAATAGTCTCTCCACATATTCACAAATATAGAAGAAGGTTGACACCAATGACAACACAAACTACCAACTATCTTCCCCTTTTCCATTCATGGAAACACTCACTATCAACAAAATCATGTTCCACAATTTCTCTACAATCTCTCCCCTTCTAACATCAAAAAAAGAGAAAAGGCATTCACACAATTCTTCACAGTGTCCCCCTTTCTCTTAATTTGTTAGCATCTGGTCTTCAAACGTTGTTTTTTCTCTTTCTATGATACCTTCTCCTTTTGTCAACAACGAACAATAGACCACCTGCTATTGAATGCACCAAAAGACTTAGAAGGGGGTGAATCAGTCTTGAACAGATGTAAAAATTTTCTTTAACACACACTGTTCAATTATCTTTATCCAACTTAACCATTAAAGAAAGATATTGCAATGACAACACAAATACATGAACACTATATTATTACATGGAAAGACAAATTTGGAAAAAACCATGATGAGAATAAAAATTACTATATGAATAACAAATTATAAATGTTTTAGGCCACAATACAAGGAGCGCATTGCACTTGAAATAAAACTTGCAGACTGAAGTACCAACCTAAAAGAAATATACAATAACTTGCAAATCAGTAAAGATCATCTCTTCAGGGTGGGATACAAGTTTGCACTAGCTGTCAAAAGAGCCACTGTCTTCTATTAGGAACATGAATATTGTGAGCTAAAAAGATGTAGGATCTTGTGATCAACTGTTGCAACAACTCTGTCAAACTCAAATATTTCTACCTCTACTATTTAACATTCACATTACTTTTAATTCACATTTGATCCTAATAAAATCCAAGTTAATCACACCTCAAATCAACCACACACACACACACACACACACACACACACACACACACACACACACATCAACTTGTCCATCCAAAATCACAACTAGGTCAGCCATGATAAAGATGAGCACCATTCACACAAAGTTAGCCACCATAAACACTTGCATTCAATGCGGTCCATATATATATCAACTTGTCCATCCAAAATCACAACTAGGCCTACCACGATAAAGATGAGCACCATTCACACAAAGTTAGCCACCATTCACAAGGGGATCCCTTATTTACCCATACCTTGAAGGCCTTATTAAGTGCATATTTTTTCATTCATCTCCATATCGACTTATCTCTTAGATTAGGGACACAATGCATGAGGGTCCGATATGCCAAGTTTGAAATGTTTTCCAAGTTCAGGAGCCTACAAACATTATATTGAAAACAATTTGACCTTAGGCTAGAGCGTTTGTGATCTTGTATTCTTTATGAAATTGGCCAAGTGAAATATTTTGAACATACACAAATGAAGAGTCTTTACAACAAGTATTTTGCCAAAGAGATAAAAAACAAAGGTCTAAATTGATTGTTCTTGCAAGGTTGCTTTGTCCCTTGAAGGATTGTGTACACACATCTCAAAAGTCCAAAAGATCATGTCCAAAATCAAGATGAGGCATACTTAGCATAGTCACTGCCTAAATTGATAGAATTAAATTGTCAAAACCTTGTCATTTTTGTTAGATTTTGATCATCTCCACCAAGGTTTTTGTGGTAAATCTCAAAGCCAATGTACGATGCCAGAAAACATAAGAGAGTCAAAGTCCAGCTACCCCTTGCATACAAAGATAAGAAAACAATTGATTGTGTTGTCAAGAAGAAACAACATGTTATGAAAGCAACCCAAAAGTGTTCCCACAAACTTGAGCAGTATGGTGTCATGCATTTCAACAACAAAGTTGCAAATTACATGAGCATATATAGTACCAACCACAACTTTATCAACTTTGATTCCAATCAAAACTAGAACATCATAGGTCCTGTCCTCCCACATTTCTAACATATCTTGCATCTAGTCCTCCATCATCATCATTCCATCCTTTCCTTTTTTAGAATCACCTTAGTCATTCGATCCCCATCCCAGTCAACATCATCAAACCTTAAATCAATCCCAAGCCAAATCAACCTCAAATCAAACCAAGTCCAAATCAAAACCAAACCAAAGCAATCCGATCGAAATCATCCCCCTCTTGGTGTCATATCTTCGAGTTTCCTTATACCTACATCTTAATCAATGCCATTTCTTAGCTTCACTCTTTGACTAAGAATTGTCTAGGGTAGCTCATCCTTTGTCCTTGTGGCCTCATCACCTTGATCTAGAGGTTGGTTTACACTAAAAATACCATCTTCAAAAGACCATCAGTTTATCCTAGGTTGACATCCACATCCATCTAAATCTGCGCTAGGTATCAGCTCATCACCTTTCTGACATTAAGTCATCCTTTAGATCTTAGGACATGCTTTGCATCATACATCATCATCACCACCCATCCTTAAAATCATTGTATATTCACTTGCATCCATCATCCTTCATACATTGTAGGTTATTCATTTCATGCCACTTGAGACATGTTCAAAGAAGAGAAAGGACATGGATCCTAGTCTTATTATTGGTTCCTCCTTTGGCCCTAGGCCATACTATATGAGAGCTATGGTCACCTTTGATCCTCAAAGTCAGGTCCAACCTATGGAAATTTGGGCCAACTAAGACAAAATCCCCACAAAAACCACCATGGAAGCTTTCATGAACCATATAGGGCATGAAACAATGGTAAGTGTCATCATAGGCCATAATTGATAAACAATCATTGCTAATTTTATGTACGCAGGCACTCCCATCCCACCTGAGCTTATGCCATTTAATCCAGCCCATCCTTTACACATCCTAGATAATACCTTCAACTTTGTTGTGGAAGAAATTGTAGACCCTAGCCAGAGGTCCACCCAACTTGACACTGACATATCCCGACTACTCCAACCAGTCGCCACTCAACCTGTAGTACATATCGTGGCCTCGCAAACTCCTTTTTCAATTATGGGGGCTCAACCCATTAACCCATCACAAGCATCCACGTCACAACCCCTGCCACAAGACATCATCGAGAAAACAACTACTTCCCAACTAGATGTTACCTATCATATCTCCACCCAACAAATAACTACTTCCCAACCAGTTGTTATCTAGTAGACCTCTACCAAGAAAAGAACTACTTCACAATTGACAGTTACCCAACAAGTTGTCACCCAAAAATCAAATACTTCCCAATCGATAGTTACCCAACAAGCTATCACCCAACAGGAAAATGCCCATAAAGCTGCCACATAAGTATTGTTATCATTCTTTCCTCAACCGCCACAAAAACAACAACCAAAATTAACCACAAGCATGCCACTCATAGGGGAAATCAATCAACCATTGTTCACAGAAGCCCCTATGTTCATCACTACACCTACAATCCCTTCGCAAAGCGCTCCCACATCCAAAACTCAATAAACCACTCAAGCACAACAAGGAACATCTACCTTACAAGCAACCTTTTCTCCATAGTTTGTTCAAACCACCCAAGCCACACAAGGCCCGCATTCTTCCCAAGATGCCTCATCATCCGCATGGCACCAAGTGTAGGCCACTCAATAAGCTTAGAACACCCAAACAAAATCCTAATTCGTTAACCCATTCACCACCATGAAATTTGTATGCACCTCCTCAATTGCAACAACCAGCTGCAACAACACCTACATTTATCAATTACTTAGCTATGTTGTCATCCATTTTTACTCGAACTGTCCCACCTCCGCATAAGACTAGTTTGATTGCATACATAAACTATCTTTCTCCACCTCCTAGAGGTGGAAACACACAAAGAAAACACCCATCCTATGGAGGCCTGGGTGCAAATCCAATCTACACAGGCCAAACTTATTCTCTTCCTACCTACCAAGCAGCTCAGTAACAACCACCTTCCTACGAACAACCTCTACAACCTCAACATACCTATCCCACTCAGTAAGTCATACCACTAGTACAACATCAATATCACCCCCAACACCATCTACAAACATTTCCACCCGTCAACCAATCCCTTTTCCACACATCAAAATACCTTTCTTAGTCCCTCACACTATCTAACTTGTACCAAGGACCTCAACCCAACCTGGTAGGAACATCCACTCCACCACTTGTAAATCTTGAGTGGGAATAAATGAAGAATTCTCTTAAGGTGCTCCAAGAAGGAACCAAATCCAAAACCTTCAAATTTGAGGAGATTTATCCTTATCCTTTTATTCAATCCATCACAACAGTCCCTTCCCCAAGCACTTTGAGACTCCCAAGTTCAAAAAATATAGGGGAAAAGGTGACCCGATTAGCCATGTTAGGGAATTCTACATGGCTTGTTATGAAGTTGCCTACAACAACAATTTTATCATGCACATTTTTCCCAAAATTCTAGGGGGGACCACCTTAGAATGGTTTTATAAGATCCCATACGTCACATTCAACACATTTGCAAAATTGTCTAAACAATTTGTGTCACAATATGCACAAAATGTGGAGCATGAATTATCCCTCCTAGACCTTTACAATGCAAAATAGAAGGGCGACGAAATCCTAGCTGACTACCTCCAAAGGTGGCAGCCCCTATCCACTTGATTTCCATACAAACCCCTCAAGAAGAATTTGGTCAAGATATTCATTGAAAATCTGCATCCCAAAATGGCCCACTATATACACATGAACTGCATCCATACATACAAGGACATCCAAGAGAAAGGATCATATATCAAAAGAAGCCTATTGGAAGAAAGAAATATCAAGCATTATATGAAAACACACAATGATAGACCCAACAATGACCATCCTTGTTATTGGAATATGAAAAAAAATGTTGTCGGTTATGGGGCTACTAATACAAAGCATGTCCAAGTTGTTATTGCTGGTCCTAAGCCACCACTCCCCATCTTTCAGCAAGTGGCCAATCAAACAAATTTCATCTCTGTCCCCCAGGGACAACCCAATCCTCATGTCCAGAGAAAATAAAAAATGCACATTCACCCTTTTGGGTGAGTTAGTAGATGTTATCTGTCACATAATGGCTAAGGCCAATTTGATTGTTTATCCACAAACTTAACCATTTGATGATTCTTTTCCCAAACCCACTTGGTACAAGGAGAATGAGTATCATGATTATCACCATATCAGAGGACATGCCATTGTCAAGTGCATGAAGCTGAAGCATTTTATCCAGGATCTCATAGATCATAGGGACATCACAGTTGAGCCCTCATCACAAGATTAACCTAATCTAAATATACAAATCTACCAAAACTTGTTTCTTAAACATGACACTTAATAAGGCCTGGCTAAAAGAAGTCAGAAACCTCAGAACCAAGGAGGTAGAAAAAAAGGTGATCATGGTGATGGCAAATATTATACCAAATCCTATATCAACTATGACAATATTGTTGGTTGCATCACCCAGGTTGAACCCTATATTAACATTATATGTGTCAAAGGACCAAATACTCAATGCACAATCACTATGCACCAAGGAAGGATAACCGTTGTTGGTGTCATAACCACACCTTTCTCCACTGCACAATAAAACCTTTTGGAACACCTTGGGGAAATGCCTGCCCAAATATCCATTCTAGATCTCCTCTACACATCACCCATCCACCAGAAGATCCTCACCAAGGCCTTGCAGGATGCACATGTCCCTAATGACATTGATCCCATACAATTCTAGGCCCTTGTAGGCCATCTCTCATAATCTTTCAGCGTATCCTTTAAACCTTCAAACATGCCATCCATCTCCCTAGACCACAATCTTCCCCTTCGCATTGCTATCATTGTAAATTTCTTAACTGTTAAGTGAGTTATGATAGATAATGGCTCGACTCTGAATTTGTATACTTTGAAATTCATAACATAGGTAGGGCACACAAAAGATGATATCACCAAGCAAATCATAACTATCAAATCATATGACAACCTAGAGTATACCTTTGAGGGTACTATTTCATTACCCATTCAAGTGGGCCTAGTGGTAGAAAATAAAATATTACATGTTGTTGAGCCTAACCTCCCCTAAAACATCCTCCTTGGTTGCCTATGGATCCATGTCATGCAGACCATTCCCTCCACATTCCATCAGTGTATCAAATTCGCCCATAATCACACTGAGGTCACCATCCATGATGATCCCCAGTCATTTGCATACTATCATACATTAGAGGCTTCATTTCCACATTCCACTCATTGTGCAAGAATTGACATTAGTACATGTGTTACTAGCTCCCCCGCTATCAAATTGATCCCGAAACCATCCTTGCATCCACCCTATCCTTTTTCAAGATAAAAAAGAAAGACTGTGGGAAATACAGTTTGTCAGATGTATTTGCAGTAGGGGTATTACCCCTCAAACCTCATACCCAAGGTGTTAGAATGAATTTAGAATAACTGAAAGGGGAGGGGTGAATTAGTTATCCTCAGGTATAGATGTAGAAAATAAAAGTTTCTATATTTTAGATCTACTCGGCAGCAGTAGCATAAGTCAACAACTTTAATCATGCAGTTTTACTGTCTACTAAAATTAGCTTTTAGGAACATAACAATAAAACAAACCATAAGCATTCACACAAGTTGACACAAGTATTTAATGTGGAAACCCAATATGGAAAAAACCACTAGTAACATCCTACAAAGTTTTCACTCTTCTGAAGTGAGCTCTGTGAGGAGCCAACCCTGTTAAAGGTTACAATAACACACTGTTAGGTGTGACCTGATTAAAGGATTTAATCACCCTGTCAGGAGTGGCCTTGTTAGAGGAATTAGAACATTCCACCTGAATGTCACCTTGTTAGAGGGTTTATACAAATGACTATTAGGTCAACCTTGTTAAAGGATTTTAACTGATACAATGGTAAGAAAGTAATCAACAGTTGTGATATGATACATACAACTTACTTTTCAAATTCAGATCCAATTACAGCTCTGATGTTAACTTACTGGATAGCCTGCATTGTCATTTCAACCTTCTGATCTGCTTGGAAATCTGTCAAGTAATCACACATGCAACTCTCTACTTCTGTATTCAGCCTTCTCTACTAGATCATGCCAAACAGTAAATCAACTATGCAACCCTTTTCCATACATACATTTACTTTACATTCAGCAGCACACTTTAGCATCTTGAATGAATAACCCCTTGAGGTTATCATATACCTCTTTGTCTAGGTCAGATAAATCTTTTTCCACTTAAACAAGATCACAGATCTTAGGTTAGGTCAGATCCAATGGATCATTCCATCTTTGCATTACATTTACTTCTCCAAAGTAGTCTCTAATTAAATCTTGAAACCATGCATTAATTATGGTTACCCATACATTAAATGACGTGGATCAATCTTTAATTAACATTACATATCCCAATAAAATTAACTAAGTCGGCCAGAGATCTCAAATCTCATCATTAATCCAGTTACTGTAAGTTGGCCAACATCATTGTTTCCACTCAGCAATTTCACTGGTGCTCGACATTGAACAAATTTGCTCGTCACAAGCAACTTTGCTCGGCATAAGCAACTTTTCTCGGCACAAGAAACTTTTCTTAGCACAAGCAACTTTGATCGGCACAAGCAACTTTGCTCGGCACAAAACAGTCAGTAAAACTGTCTTTGAAAGATAAACAACTAATTTCTTTACCAGAGTGCCAACTGATCAAGTACCCTTTTATTTGCCTTAACTCAAACATTCACTTGGTCTTCTTGTTAAATCTTCTTCATCAACAATAGATATGGTACTCAAATAGATAACAATAGTCTCACCAGTTAAGGTTT
>MU224462.1:278887-295265 GCA_018584345.1 Thuja plicata | reverse complement strand
AATAAATGAATTAAACTTATTCAATTCATTTAAAAATATAGGAATTAATTATTTAAACAATTTAATTGCTTTTTAATAATTAGGGGACTATAGCCATTTTAATTAAATTAAATAGGCTAGGGGAATGAATTATTTTGCAAGTGGGTATTTGATTTAGGGATTCATTTAATTCCTTTATAATTAAATACTATAGCCATGTTTGATTTTGGTTTGAATTTATTTGATTCATATGGCTATAATAGTTAATATAATTTAGTGATAAAAATACCTAGGACATTAAATTGATTCAAAGAATTATGCCAAGCAGTAACAGGGTTGTTTGGACACAATCGAGGGTATGATCACACTTAAGGCAAATAGGGTCCATAGTTGAAACATACCAAATTTATGTGGTTACAATTTCAACCTTTTGATCTGATTGGAAATTCGTCAAGCAATCACACATGTAACTCTCTACTTCTATATTCAACCTTCTCTACTAGATCATGCCAAATAGTAAATCAACTATGCAACCCTTTTGCATACATACATGTACTTCACATTCAGCAACACACTTCAGCATCTTGAATGAATAACCCCTTGAGGTTATCATATACCTCTCTATCTAGGTCAGATAAATATTTTTCCGCTTAAACAAGATCGTAGATATTAGGTTAGGTCAGATCCAATGAATCATTCCATCTTTGCATTACATTTACTTCTCCAAAGTAGTCTCTAATTAAATCTTGAAACCATGCATTAATTATGGTTACCCATACAATAAATGACATGGATCAATCTTTAATTAACATTACATATCCCATTAAAATTAACTAAGTCACCCAGAGATCTCAAATCTCATCATTAATCCAATTACTGTAAGTCGGCCAACATCACTATTTCCACTCGACAATTTCACTGGTGCTCGGCATTGAAAAAATTTGCTCATCACAAGCAACTTTGCTCAGCACAAGCAACTTTGCTCGGCACAAAATAGTCAGAAAAATTGTCTTTGAAAGATAAACAACTAATTGCTTTTCCAGAGTGCCAACTAATCAAGTACCCTTTTATTTGCCTTAACTCAACCATTCACTTGGTCTTCTTGTTAAATCCTCTTCATCAGCAATGACAAAATAACAATTGCTTGCATTGTCACTTTCCAACACAAGGATGCTCATCCCATCAAGGCCAAACAAATAAAAGTGAACCCCAACCAAATAAAATTGGGAATTCAATGTTCCTATTTGTTGGGAACCTAAATGAGGAAGAAATAGAGGCAGACATAAAAAAATGGTTACGCCAAGAGGCTCCACCTGATGATGAAAAAATCCTTGATTATTTTAAGGATAAATATCCAAAATCCCATAGGTTGGCTACTGAACAATGGAAATACCAAGGAGGAATATTAGGCCATAAAGATATTGGTATGATGGCTCCCATTGAGCCTCCCCAATGACCAAGACACTAGGGTCTTAGCTTTGGTCAAGCCTTGACTGGGTGTACTTTTCTCAATGCTCAAGGAAAAATCATAGAAGTCAAAACCATACCTGAAGAGGAAGTCAAGAGATCCTATAAAAATATCCTTCATGATGAAGCCTTATTGGTGACTCAATCCTCTGCCAACTATCCATCAATTTCATTTACCTTCCACTCATGCATCCCGAACTCATAGGCTGGGACCAACCAAGAGTCACCCATATTGATGTGTTTCAAAGTGAGGATGCGCTCCTAGAATTCATGGGAGAAACATAAAAAAAAGGCAATTGGGGAAATGATTCCATGTATGTCTACAAGATATATCCCCAGACATAATTTGATGAAGGCAAAGTCCTTAGTCACAAAAATAAGAAATAAAAACATGGATCTCCTAATGAAAACCCCTATGGAGCACCTCTTGATCCAAAATAAGTAAAAATAAAGGTTGTATCCTTTGGTGAAAACCTATTTTAGGTGCCAGAGGATGAGGAATATCCTCTTCCTCTCATCCATGATTATCAATCAGAGCGGTCATCTATCTCAATTGAGGAAACCATGCCATCAACTTGGGAATGGAAGAATGCTCGCACATCACATATATAGCAACATCACTACCAGAGGTAGAACACATAGAATTCGAGGCCCTCCTAAATGAGGGTTCCATAAATTTTTCATGGTATTAATCTCACATTCCTAGGATAGAACCTAATCTTGTGGTTCATCATCTTTCGGTGGATCCAAAGGCTAAACCCGTGAAATAGAAGCTCAAAAAAGTGTATCCCAAGGTAGTCTTATTGGTCAAATAAGAATTAGAAAAACTCTTGCAGGATGTTTTCATTTACACCATTGACTACTCTGAGTGTATTTCCAAGATGGTTCCTGTGTCCAGACCAACTAGCAATATTAGAATATGCACATACTTTAGAGACCTTAACAAAGCATGTTTGAAGGATGATTTCTCATTACCAAACATTGACATGTTAGTAGATCTTACAACTGGACATGAGATGTTGTCTCTTATGGATGGTTTCTCTGGCTATAATTAGACACATGTCATAGAAGAAGATTAGAATAAGACAAAATTCACCACCCCATCGGGTACCTTTTTATACATTGTCATGCCTTTCGGTCTTAAGAATGCATGAGCCACATATCAAAGAGCTATGATTGTCATCTTCCATGACATGATCCATAAGATTCTTGAAGACTGTGTAGACGACATATTGGAGAAATAAAAAACAAGGATTGATCACCTCATGATCTTAGAATGTATATTTGACCGAATCCAAAAGTACCAACTAAGGCTAAATCCAAAGAAGTATATATTTAGAGTAACATAAGTTGGCATGCTTCTCAAGAGCCAAATTCCACATAGTGAATGAATGAATGAAGGAGTTTTAGTGTGATACAAGAATGGATCAACTTGTTTTGTGTGACCCAGTTTTGGCCCACAGGGAAGTGGGGATGTTATGTGCGGCATGTATTTTATGGTTTCACACAATGGTATGGTTGGATGCCATTGTTTGGTAGGATTAAACTGCACTTAAGGTGAATGACTGATGAGGATGCGATGAAGAAAAGGTAATTTGTGATGAGTTAGTCACAAATTTGCAACAATTTTTTAATATAGTTCTTTGAGCTTGCAATTGTGCGAAGTGGTGATACATGTCTAGGAAAATACTAAAGGGAGTGTTGCCATGTATGCCAGGATTGCAACTCTATATAATTCAAGAATTTCTGACTACATTTTAGGGATTGTAGAGTTATGAAAGATGCATTTCATATCATAAGTGACATCTGAAGGACGTTGCATGTTCTCTTAAAATGTGGTGCACAATAGAGAATCATTACACCTAGCCATCATTCCTTTTATGAGATGTTGTGATAACCAAGAATGTCATCTTGAAAAGATTTCACCGATGTGGAATTTAGTACAGAGATTTATTGAATTAGCAAGTTGTGGAAGTTTATTTGAATCCTCAAGGAATGTTATTTATAGTTGGCTATTGATGAGATTGTGTGAATTTTCTATAGCTATTCCCTTTTGGTTAGATGAATTTTTCTGTGTTGATGATGCTCATAGTAAGAATTGTCACAAGTGACATTTTTTGTTGCATGAGGTTGGGACTGGAGAAGGCCCTATTGTAAGAAGTATATAAGGAGCATGGGTTGATGCTCTAGTTTTTGGTTGAAGGTATTTATTAAATGACAAGGGAGAATGAAGGGATTTATTAACCTAAAGGCCCCACCATTGGTGGTTATTTAAAATCAGTGGAGTTTTCTAGGGTTTATTAGGTGTCTAGTTGCTTAAGGTTATTTCTCTATTTCTCCCCAAGAGTGGGGATAAGGATTTGGAAATGGCTGCAGGTCCTGGTGATGTGGGCTTGTCTAAGCCTAGTTCACCCTAGGATTTATCATCTTGCATCTCTTCTAAGAGGGGAGATGGTTATAATCCTATATTTTCCCCTTCCCTTGTTCCATGTCCATCTTCTATCCCTACCCTTGATCCAAATTTCTCTTCCTATTCCAAATATATCTTCTTTCCCTTCCCAGTATCGAAATTCGTCTTCCCCATCCCTTGCTCTGACTTCATTTTCTTTCCCTTGTGGTATCCAAATTCATCTTGGTCCACTTCTTCAGGAGCCAAATTCTAGAAGTGCAATATGGGCATGGCTCATGGGCATAATAATATCATCAAATGCATATTTGTATAGACTTTGCATGGATTATTTTCTATTTCCTCCTATATTTGTCTCGGCAGTGAATGGTATATTGCCTTTATCTTCTCAAGAAATAGAAAATTCCTCAAGAACAATACATCATCTTTCTTAGGAGGAAGCTTCTCACTCATATCTTATTACTAAATTAAGTTAGTCTAAATCAATTCATTTTTTTCACCAAACAAAAACCTTTTTTTCGTTCTCAGTCAAAGAGACAAGGAGAGAAGAAGCTAAATATAGAAAATAATATGAGAGATGAAGGATGAAGGATGAATAAGAAAATAAAATCTTGAAGAAGGGGCATGTGGCAGGAGTTGAGAAAGCTAGTTATTTGACTTCTTCTTTGTTAAATCTTCATTCTCCTCTTTTCTTTTGTTTTCCAAATCTTCTGAATTATGCGGAAGCAAGCATAATGTTGTAAAATTGTAAAGTGTTAAGAGTCAAGGTTCATAATAAGTAGCCAAGAATTTCCAAAGTGTAGTATCCTATTTTTCTTGATATAGAATTTCATTGTTGAGTTCTGTCATACAAATGTCTCTAGTTTGAAGTGTAAAAAAACTTTAAAGTTGAAATGATCAAGGATTATTCATACTTTGCAGACACATTTTCTGTCGTGTATTCCATTTATTATTGCCTTCTATTCCAGGAGCAGTGTAATTAGTTTAATAAATTAAATAAGGATTTTATGTCTTCAAATGGATTATTAAGAATGGCAATATGATGTGCATATAATATTAGTGATCTTGTTTTCAAAGAGAAAAGTGAAATCTCTATAATATTATTTGAGTAATGGTAGGAGTAACACAATTTTATTCTTAGTGGTGTTTGATGCTGAATAGATTAATTGTTCAAGTGATAAAATAAAATTCCCATTCATATGAATCTAAGAATTATCCCCATTTACAACTGTAAATTTAGATACTAAGATATATTTATCATGTGTACAGACTTAAAAGTAGGAATACCCCCGTGAGTCCTATGGAACCTTCTCGAGTTACATTATCTTGTCTTGAATCTGTGGATAGTGCTTCAACTATGGTCTAAGTTTCGTAGGATTGAAGGTTGCAATTAAAATCACTAGTAGTGTCTATTGCAGCTTTGCAGGAGTTAGGTCATAATAACACTAACTATTGTGAGGGTCTTCCAAAATGCTCATTGCACTCATAGTAGTTTTGATCATGAACTGGTAGTGGTCACAAACTAGTGAGTCAACCTTTAGTAGTTATAAAGAATACCACTTGCAATGTCATAAGTTAAACAAGGGGTCAAGGTTATTGGCTTGAAAAAATGAGTCAAGAGGGAACATCTACGTATAGGTTTGGGCTCACAAAAAGGATTTTCAATATACATACTACAACAGACCTAGCTTGAACTAAAGACGAGTCTGTAAAAAGGATGTTCAATATACATACTACACTAGACCCAACTTGAAGTAAATAAGGTTGTTCAAGCATTGTCAAGATGGTTTTTGTTGTCCTCGGGGAAAGATCCCCAACAAGTCCAATGGTTGTAGGAACAGTCAAAAAATAGAGTTCCAATGGCTGTAGGAATATTCATAGAACATAGTTTCAATGGTTGTAGGAGCAGTCCTTGAGGAAAAATCTCTAACAAGTCCAATGGTTGTAGGAACAGTCAAAGAATAAAGTTTTAATGGATGCAAGAGAAATCCTCGAGGAAAGATATCCAACAAGTCTAATGGTTGTAGGAACAATCACAAAATAGAGTTCCAATGGCCGCAAGAACAGTCAAAGAACAATGTCTCAATGGATGCAAGAATAGTCAGAGAACGAAGCTCAAATGGATGTAGGAGCAGTCATAGATCATAGTTTTAATGGCTGCAGGAATAGTTAGAGAACATAGTTACAATCGCTGTAGGAATAGTCAACTGCTAAAATTAAAACTAATCACTGAACAAAAAAGTAACTAAACCAAATCAGTGGAATTTCTCGCCAAGTCAGACCCCTTAGACGAGTCTTCCAAAATCTTAACTCAGATGTAGAAAACTAAAGTATCATTCTATTCATCAAAATGTTGTTACAACATGATAGAAATATGATAACTTTAAAGTGCACAAAACAATTATCTATACATAACTACTTTACATTAACATTCATTAAATCACATGTAAGAGTAATATGGATAGATAACATATAAGATTGATATCAACAAAAAGATATATGGATAGGTTAATGCCCATAGCTAAATAAGTTTAAGAAAATACTATAAATAGAACAAACAACTAGGTAATAAAACCCATAATAATACCTACTGTGAATCACGTTTGTTTTGGTTCTCTACCTGACACTTTCTTAGCTGCAGAAATGAGCCATGCTTATCCTAAGTTCTCTTGTTCTAGGTTTCCTTCCATCAAAAACTTGTGTTCTTCTTAGGGAATTCCCTTTCTCGAGATATATGTTCACCCCCCTCAAATTCTTGTGTAGGCATCATTGCCGTATGTTGTTGCTCAGATGAGGAGGTAAATTTGGGGCTCCTTATTAGGGCTTAGTTATCCCTAGTATACTTCTTTGATGAGGAAATTAAAATGAATGTACCAAGTGTTATGATTTTCCTTAGGGCATGTCAAAGGTGAAATGTTGGCATCAAGTCCATAAGACTGACTTAAAACAACTAAAAACCAAAGTTCATGATCAAATTGCTAAGACAACCTAGGAATGAGACAGAAAAACATGAAAAAGTGATATAATACTTGAGTCAATACTTAAGCTCATCAACCCTAAAAAAATAAGGAAAAGGACCCTGGGTTTTTGTGGAGGTGTGGGATGATGTGTTAGAAGTGTAAGGGAGAAAGTGGACCCGGTCGTCCCGTGTGGGATTTTTAAATGGCATAAAAGGTATAGCAGAGGTGCAAGGTATTTTTTTGGGCTCAATGAAATGAAAGGAAGTGCCTATCTAGAGGTGACATGTGACACCACATAAGATGCAAGGTGCCAAATGGGTGAGGTCAAGGGTGTTTGACAGTGAATTCATGAGCCTGAACGAAGAGCTAAGGATCCCAAGGAATGAAGTGACATTTTATAGGTCAAATTAGTGAGATTTTCAATTATCTAGGGGGATGATTAATGCATTTTTCCATCAAAGGACCTTAAGTGTCAAATTCATCGTAGCTATGATCAGTTTTCAATGAGTTCAAGATCTTTGTTGCAAGATTTTCTTACAGGATGTTAGATCAATGAAAAACATTACATTGTTGCCATGAAATGTAAAGCAGGAAGGAAGAGGAAAAAGCTTCATAATGATAGATAAATTCCCCTTGGGGTTACACACTTGTATTCAAGAGTGAGATATTGAAGTTTGCAATTCACCAAGTTGCATTGCCAGAATGAAATTTTCAACAGAGGTTGTAGTATGGTTGTGGTTAATAGTGTTACAAGAAGTTTACAAGTATTTTAGCCATAAAGATGCATTGTGTTGTGGCTACAGAGTTGTCCAAAGGCTATGGGGTGGCTATAGAGATCTCCAAATGCCTAGGTGCAAGAGATTGGTGGAGCCAACTCTTTCTAAAGAAAACCCTCTCTCTTTTTCGCCCCTTAATCTAATTACAAGTGTGGGTTAAGTGGGAGGACTTGGTGGTATAATCAGGAAATGAGGAGTCATGGGTATTTATCACCCTCTAAGGCTCATCAAAAGTCTCCCACCCTCAAAAGTGGGAACATGAGAATCATCTGCCAGGGGGCTCCTTATGGTCACATGAGCATAGACATCTTGCATTTGGTGCTCTATTGTAATGTTGAACCACTAGGTGCAATAGTGGTATGGCTCGTAGACCTCCCAGGGACACTAAGTCACTTTGACATGTTGACGAGTGGCAATCCAAAACAACAACCATGCTAGAAGAAAAAATGGGTGGAAAATCATTCATGGTGAAGGCACTCCTCTACAAATAACCCTCGATGGCTGAGGATGATTTTGGCAAGCTGTCGGTCAGTAGCTTGTTTCATCCCTTGTGTTATAAAAGGGATTCCATGGCCAAAGAAAAGGAGCAGAGAAAATCTGGGTAGTGTTAGCATGTATGTAGGAATATCCTAGGTTTTGGGAGTAGGGGCTCAAGTATAGTTGTATTTTCATTTCTATGAATATAGGCATTTCATTTTATGCTAAAATACAGTAACTGGAATGGAATTATCTGCATAGAATGTATATCAATTATTTGAGTTTAATAAACGAAGTTCTTATTTGAATTCAAATTTGCACTCTTGAATGCAATATTGATTGTTTATCCATTTGCTCTCCTTCAAGGACGAAGTTAAAATTCTGTGTCTTCTTGCTTTGGTGTTTGTGGGAATTTAATATAACCCAGTATTTGACTTTGTAGCCCTAAATTAGGCACTAGACTGTACATAGATACCTGTGCTCTCAGTAATAGCTCAAAAAATTTCAAATTAGTTTTTCTTCTTGTTATTTGATCAAAGACGGTTAGTTTTAGGCTTCCAATCTGTTAGGAAATTATACAAAGGCAGAGTTGAGCCGACTCTGTATGCTGCCAATTTATAATTTTTTGAGAACTCCTTAAACAATAAGGAAGGCATTAAAGAGGGATTTCAAATTTCATAATTTAAAAATTTGACATGTTGGCACTTAGAACACAAGTATGATACTATGCATAATGATGCTTATGTGACATGTGGGAACACACTCCCCCCAAGTTGTACAAAAGCATGTATCCACACACCCCTATCTATGGGGAAAATAGGATGCACCCACATACACTATTATTTTTTGTTTAGTCTATTTTATTTATCTATGTTTAGCCTCGTGGATGTTAAAATTATCTTCTTCTTCTTCACAACACTATACTGTGGTGCATTCTGGTTGCACCATAGATGGAGCCGTGTTAGAGAATTAGAAAATGAATGAATAAATGACTTTAATGACATCCACAAGGCCAAATAGTCTAAGGGACCAAAATAGATACGCTATGTGATATTTCAATATTATAGTTATTTATTAAATGCATCAAAAGTAATGAATACACAAAAAGTGCCATGAATGTATGTGGATTATCATGGTTGATAGATAGGTAGATAATTTTAACATTCATGAGGATTATTGTGGTTGAAGTGAAGTATTTGGTGATGAATAAAGAGGGAAAGTGATGATTAGATGGTTGGTGTGACTTCCGACCTACTATTTGCAGAGCTTGAGTAATCAATTTAAGCAAAAATAATTTGTTTCACAGACAAAACTTTTTGAGTATTCTAGTGGATTTTCTATTATCAAGAAATAAAATAATGGTGGATATCTCTATGTTTCCTAATTAATTAATTAACATCAAAAGAGTTATATCTTTCCTAATCTATTTTATTTACATTGTCTTGTCAGGACAAGTATATGAGGGAAATTCTGCAAGTTCTGTAATGGCTTCCGTCATTCAACATTTTCAGGAATGTGAACTATATTTTTGAGGAAGTATGGCTATAAATGGTGCTTCTTGGTTCAAATATTTGCAATAGGTTGATTTTCCTTTAATTGAAGAGGTTGAGGATGGATTTCATAAATAAGGTAAGCATTTAATATAATTGAATTACAGGAAAAATACAAAGATTAGAAAATTAAGCAACATGATGTTGATATTGTTGATAAAGGGATATTAGAAGAGTTTTTGATTGATAAAGGGACATTAGAATGCTTGAGCACAACTACCAAGTTTTTCTGTGGTTTGGAAATTAATCCAATCCTCATACTACCACTTTGATTATCTTGAATCACGGTGATACTGATAGGGAAGAGGATGCAAGGGTAGGGTCAAAGGATATAGAGGAAGGATTAGAGGTTTTAAGGAAAGAAGGTGAGGTATTGGAGCCTTCCTAAATATCCATAGGAATAAGTCTCTAAGTTTTATCCTAATGGGAAAGGTGTTGGAAAGTTGACTCCCAGGGAGTATATGACTTATTTTGTGTTGTCATTATGGCAACAAAGTCATATGAAGTTTTGACAGTAAAATCTAAAGTGGAAATTGACTAAGTATAGAAGACAAGACAAAATAGAGATATACAGATGGTTAGAGTACCACGCACATGTGTACGACCGATTCAAACTAAGAACCTTTAGACACAAGCTCTATGATATGTTTTTATTCTTACCCTATACACGCATGGTACAAAATGTCAGTACAGATAAGTTACATAAAGAACAAGTACACTACCAGTCTTGAAAATAGAGTATGAAGCCTACTTTAGTTTTTTTGATTAGCGTGTAATCTTTTGTTTTGTAAAGGCTAAGCACCTATTGTAATAAGTTTGTAATCATGTATTAAACACCATTGTAGACATGCTTAAGCCAATTTTTTGGGAAGAATTGTGAATGTTGTTTTTAGGCCGACTAAGGTCTTGTTTATAGTCACGTCTATTCAGGTATGGACATACATATATAATATGCAAAGTTGTATTAAGAAGAGTGGTCAAATAAGAAGAGAAGAGATATAAAAGAAGAGTATAAGATGTCAGAATGAGATAAATCTCTTTAAGAGTATAAGAGCATCAGCGCATAACCAGAACTGATTAGACAATTGTGTCACATACAACAGTTCACTTTTGGATATAGTATATCTATTATCAAGGAGGTTGTAGCCTTCATCCTACTGAACAGTGAGCTTCTTGGACACTAAGTCGTCACCCCTAACTAGGTTATTTGTAAAATACTCCTAACAGGGTCAGACCCTTAATGAGGTCATTGTACTTGCATTGTAAAGACTGCTCCTAACAGGGCAAAGGAACTTTAATAGGTTCATTACACTAGTGAAATATTTGTGGGTACTAATTTCCACCAGGGTTTTCCTCTGATCAAGGTTTCCCCATAATCATATCATGTGTTATGTGTTCTTGTGCTATTCTTCAATTGATATATATATATATATATATATATATATATATATATATATGATTTATGTTTAAAGTTGTTGAAATAGAATAAATTGACAAACACTGATTCACTCGCCCTCTCAGTGTTTCTAACAATTGGTATTATAGCTCTGGTTCTTTGAAAGAAAGTTTAACCACTTGAGGAGATCATGGATTCAACAGAAGCAAAACATTTGAAAAAAAATCTTGAAGCAACCCTTGAAGATCTAGACAGATCTGAGAAAGAAAATGAAGAACTAAAACTAAAGGTTGATGGCTCTCAAATGCTTATCAAGAAATTAAAGAAAGATCTAAAAGATTGTTCTACCAATGATTTGGGAAAAGTGGCCAAGAAGCTGAATGAAGAAAACATGTCCTTAAAAGAAAAAATTGAACATCTGAATGAACAACTTACAAATATCTTAACAACCATTGAAGAGAAGACTAAAGAAATTAAACAGTTAGATGAAGAACTTATGCAAGATAATATGAAAATCTTGGAATTGGAAAACATCAAGAATAAGATTGAATCTGAATTATCAGGAGAAAAAGACAAGATTTTTATGATCTAATTCAATCACAGCTTTATGCACATAAACTTAAAGGTGATACCACTAGTATGGGATACAATATAGCTCAAATTGAAATCAATTCAATGCAAGAAACAAAGAAATCACAAGAAGCATCCACATAAGCAAAGAAAGAGGAGAATATTGCAGAGACTAAAATTGAACCACCTAAAGATGAACTCAAGAAAGTTAACGGAACTTGTTATGCTTGTAACAAGCATGGACACTTGGCAAGAGATTGTAAATAAGTAAGACCTTTTAATGGTTATTGTTACTCCCGTAATAAGTTTGGTCATAGGGCTATTCATTGCAGGACAAATCAAAGAAATCAGTCACAATTGAACCAAAGGAATCAGACTCAATTCAATTAGAAAAATCAACCTCAAAGAAACTTGCAGAATATTACATGTCACTTATGTAATTACAATGGACACACAGCTAAGCAATGTAGCATGATGAATAATAACATTAGAACTCCTATCATCTGTCATTCATGTGGAAAAGCTGGACACATCTCAAGATTTTGCAGGTCAAGAACACAAAGACAAGAAAATCCTAAAAAGTCTCTCTTTGAAGAATCAGGAGAAGTTAAGTTTGTGCAAGCTAAAGCTAATTTAGATAAAATTTGGGTTGAAGTAAAGAAAGACAATGAAGAGAACAAGGTAGTAGATGCATCCTCATTGGACAAATCTTCTACTTCTGGATAGTTGACCCTCATGGTCTTAGGGGGAGCTATTCTAGCTCTGAACCCCTGTGTGGCTAATATACACATCTTCGAGTATGCGCCTTTGAATTCATGTCAGTGATAACAAGAGAATGCAATATACATTCACGCATTGTCTATACTACATTGTGAATAAAGTTTGAAAGTCTCAGTGATAGGCGTAGTATGACAGTTTATCCCATTAAGGAAGATGACATAAAATTGGTCACCATGATACTAGGTTACAAATTTCAGCATGCAAGCAGATTAAATAGTGTATCTGCAGCTACTGTCTGGAAGCAATAAAAATGGTGAAGGACAATACTCAATATAATCTATGTGAGATATTGCACACTCAATTGATTGACAAAATTCAATCTATTAAGCATGACAAGAGCAAGATATTCAGGTTTGGATCTTTCATCATCTATTTGTACTTCCGCATTGTTGGTAAAGTTGCAAATCTTTACCTAGACAGAAGTAAACCTACCATGTCACAAATTTCACTAAAGGCTACTTCAGAGAGCAGTGTGAAGGATTCTATGGACATGGATATAAAATTTTTTAGGATTAAAATGAAGAAGAGGTTCAGGATACCTTAGAAGATAGTTGAGAAATACAAAGACACCATATGCTTCATGGTGGAGACTGATTGTACTTGTATGGAGGCAGTTGAGCCTAGAACAAAATGGATTCACCCTCTCAGATATGAAGTCGAAGAACATGTTTTGGAAGGTTATGCACAAGTCCTCCTATCTATGCCCGAGGATCACAATAAACCTAGATGGGGTACTTATAGAGAAAAGACAAATCAGGTTGATTATGTCTTGTATAGTACAGACAAAAAAAGGAAGGCATCAAGGATTACTTCAAATAGCCTAAAATTTCATAGTGTTACACAAGAAGACCTAGATAGAACTAGGGAAGCTAAGATAGCTAAAGAACTTGAGAAAAATCCCATAGAAGTGAAAAAGGAAAAGTCTGATGATATGCCTAAGAAGAAGAAAAATAAATCTGATGAAGGAAAATTTGCGCCATCAACTACCATTGATCTAGAATCTTCTCCTTCTTCTATACCCAACAAGTTGTCTAGAAGCAAGAAGCAAGTTCACACAAGTCATCCATCCTCAAGGACCACAAGGAGAAAGGTAAATAACACACAAGCCCATCCTGAGGTAGGATTTAGGCCCAGTCTAACAGTCCTAAAGAATAGAATTGTTAATGAAGGAAGACTAGAATCTATCAAGAATGTCTATGATAAGTATCAAGAGATAGACAAATCAGAAATTCATTCAATGATTATATCTCATATGATTAAGTTCAAAAAGTTAGTATTGGACCTCAAGATAGTCATACCAGACAAAGTATGGAACATACTGGACATATTAAAAAGGAAAGCAATTGAAGATGATATGAGAATAAGAGAAGAAACATTAGATAGTCTTCTCCCTATTTGCTCACATGATGAGAAAGCTATACTATTGGACTTAGTAAAACCTCATCTCAGAACCAAAACTAGAACACTCCATATCATGAATAAAGAGTATGATTTGGTTAGTGAAGAGACTCAGAAATATTTTGAGCAGGTATTTCTGGATAGAAATATGTATCCATCAATGGTGCCTACAGCTAAGGCAACTCCAGTTCCTCCCAAACAGGTTACAGAACTAGTAATTCAAGGTGCACATATGACAGGTCCACAGGTTTCAGTGCCCAAGATCACATCACCTTCTAATACAGCCAAAGATTCAAAAGAAACTATTGTAATTGATGATGTCAAGATATCCATGACTGCTTCTAACAACAGCATGGAAAAATTTGAAAAAGAATTTGTAAGCACTGAAGAGACAAAGGAGGTATGAGCTGATGACACATCTTTACATTAAGATGAAGTTCCTGCTAAAGATTCAACATATTTGAATAAAGAGGAAGATAATCAAACTAATGAGACACCAGTCATGGAGATCCCAGTAAAAAGTGAATGTATGGATACTAGTCAGAATACTATATTCACCCCATCCATTCAACCATAAACTTCAATGTTGTCAAGTTTAACTCTTGACTCAGCAAGTCTAGATGCATGGGGAGAAGAAGAATTGATTAAGATCAGTGTCCTAGCCATGGAAAAATCCAAAGAGAAACAAGTTATGATAAACCCTCTCTTTTTGGAGTCAGTGAACATTCTAAATGACCTAGTGCCGGCAGACAAGAAAGTGGCTAAAATTAAGTCAGTTGATGATGTAGATAGCATCCTAACAAGCTTCAAAGCACACTTTACAAGTTTAGTAGACTCAGCTACTAGAATTGTAGAAGATGAGTATAAAAGGAAAGATTGAATGAACTAATAAAGAGTTTTTCCTTAGATTTAAAGTCATTAAAGATTGGTCATACACTGTTGAAAGAGTTGGCATCAAAAGGAAGAAATGTTATAGCAAATTGCATGGACAGAGGCAAACTCACCTCTGAACATATCGAAAAGATAGAAGAGACAGATATCTTGGTTGATAACATAAGAAAATAAATTGAAACATCATCCCAAGACATAAACATCTGCAAAAATATCTATCAAGGTTAGATAGACAAGATAGAAAAAGATAAAATGGAGATCAGTAAGATAAGGATCAGGCAGACTCAACTAAGAAATGCACTTGTGCCCTCCTTAGCAGTTTTGGATGAGAGCATTAAACAAATTGATGCAACCATTAATACCTATGATCAAGGACCCAACATGGATCTGAAAAAGATGGAAAATCTTACATATGCCTTATGCGCCCATCTACAAACAATTGATGCACTAAAGGAATTCTCACAGCAAGAGATCAAGAATCTGCAGATAGCTTATCCATATGTGTACATGGAGTAAGTATCTAGAGACTTACAATTTTGAAACCTTTGTCATTAATGTCAAAGGGGGAGTAAAGTATGTATGGGGAGTAGTGTATATATATGCAAAGAAATAGATATAGTATATGTTAAAGGAAGATAATATACAATTTTTGGTGTTAGTCAATTTTGAGTAACTTGGCCACATTCCTTTGTTGCCATTAATGACAAAGGGGGAGATTGTTGGAAAGTTGAATCCCAGGGATTATATGACTTATTTTGTGTTGTCATTATGGCAACAAATTCATATGAAGTTTTGGCAGCAAACTTTGAAGTGGAAATTGACTAAGTATAGAAGACAAGACAAAACAGAGATATACAGATGGTCAGAGAACCAACGCATGTGCATACGACCGATTCAGAATAAGTGCCTTCAAAAATAAGCTCTATGATATGTTTTTATGCTTACCCTATACATGCATGGTACAAAATTTTAGTACAGATAAGTTACAAAAAGAACAAGTACACTAGCAGTCTAGAAAATAGAGTATGAAGCCGACTTCAATTTTTTTGATTAGCGTGTAATCTTTTGTTTTATAAAGGCTAAGTGCCTATTGTAATAATTTTGTAATAATGTATTAAAAATCATTGTAGAAATTCTTAAGCCAATTTTTTTGGAAGCATTGTGAATGTTGTTTCTAGGCCGACTAAGGTCTTGTTTATAGTCGCGTCTATTCAGGCATGGACATACATATATAACATGCAAAGTTGTATTAAGAAGAGTGGTCTAATAAGCAGAGCAGAGATATAAAAGAAGAGTATAAGATGTCCAAATGAGATAAATCTCTTTAAGAGTATAAGAGCATCAACACATAACCGGAAGTGATCAGACAATTGTGTCACATACAACAGTTCACTTTTGGATATAGTATATCTATTATCAAGGAGGTTGTAGCCTTCATCCTACTAAGAAGTGAGCTTCTTGGATAGGAAGTCCTCACCCCTAATTGGGTTATTTGTAAAAGAATCTTGATAGGGTCAGACCCTTAACAAGTTCATTGTACTTGCATTGTAAAGACTGTTCTTAACAGGGCAAAGGAACTTTAATAGGTTCATTATACTAGTACAATATTTGTGGGTACTAATTCCCACCGGGGTTTTCCTCTGATCAAGGTTTCCCCGTAATCATATCATGTGTTATGTGTTCTTGTGTTAAGCTTCAATTGATATATATATATATATATATATATA
>MU224462.1:265989-278837 GCA_018584345.1 Thuja plicata | reverse complement strand
TATATATATATATATATATATTTGATTTATGTTTAAAGTTGCTGAAATAGATTAAATTGACAAACACTGATTCACCCCCCTTTTAGTGTTTCTAACAAAAAGGAGTGGGAATCTTGTGTTCTAGCATTTTCAGCTTCAATAACCACCCATGGGTGATATTGGCATGGACCACAGGCCTGATTGGTTCATTGAAAGAACTTTCCTTGTCACTATAGCTTCCTTGTGTACCGACCAAGCGGTTTTACTTCAAGACAAGATTGGTGGTAACAAAATCTGTTATGATATTCTTGTTTGCAATATATTAATGGTGGTAGAATACAATCTTTGTTAGTGGCCTGAAGCTTGTTTCATTCTTTAAATATAAAATGAATTCCAAGGGTTGTAACAAGGATGGTTATTATTTTTAGGTTGCTAAAGGTGAATGCAATTTATAGATAGTGTAATCTCATGAGTAGTGTTATCAGTTTGTGCAATTAGAAATCCTAAAGTCTTAAAGTTATCTCCAACTTTGCATACTTAAGTCATATGAATTCAATACATAAAGATGTTTGAATTTGTCTCTACAAATTTTTTTTGGGTGTGTTATTTGTTCATGGGTCTCTTTCAAGGAGAGAGTTAAATTTCTTTGATCATATAACATTGACTTTTAGTGTATGAAATGGATTGTTGAATTAGAACTTTATGATAGAATGATTGGGCTTGTTAATTTAAGCATTAAGATATTTAAAAATCACTGGTTAAGTTTCATCTCTTCATAGGATCTTTTTCATGACTTTACTTTCACTCTCTAGCTCAAGATTGGACACTTCATTGTTGAGAGCCTTGGAGGGTTTTCAGATTTAAAATCAAATTAATCAAATATGTTGTTCCTTTATGTTCTATTGTTTTATGTTTAATTTATCTCTATTCTTGTATCTCCATGGTCCTTATAGAAAATGTGGAGGATGCATTTAAAAGTATCCATATAACACTCCTCCATGATTCTGAGAAGGGGATATAAAATTTATGTGTTCTCAGTGTTTGTTAAAGAAAATGGGATTACTTATTCAAGTGATGAAATAAAATCCTCATCTATGTAAAATCTGAGAATTACCCACATTTGAAGGTCTATAGGTGGCCATTATAATGAATCTATCATATGTACAAAATTAGAATAAGGAATACCATCCCGAGTCCTTTGCAGCTCAAAGTTAAGAAGGATGTCCAAGCCTTGTCAGTTGACATTTTCTTGTCCTAATAGAATAATCCCAAACAGACTAATCATTTACACCTTTTCTAACCTTTTGGAAATTAAATTTATAGTGTTCTCCTCTTCTTGTTCTATAACTCCTTACTCATCTTCAATCCTCAATCACAAGGAATTGCTATGATATAATTATTTTGAGACATATAATCCACTACCACTACTACATTGCTACAACCTCCAGCCCAAAAGGAATAAGACAAATATCGAATGGAGGTTAGTTTTTAAAATAATCTAGATAAATATTAACTTCTACGAGCACTAAATGGTACCCTTCCACCAGCCTCATGGGTTCACTAAAAAAACATGGTGGCCCTATTTAACAGGTTGTATGGGAAGAATGATGCTTCTCATTTTCAAGAATCCTAAGTCTCATTGCTACATACGTTGCTCAAAGAAGGGACAAATTTAAACTAGGTCATTTTTTCACTTACTTTTTGCAATGAAACAATGAGAGTCAAGTCTCATCCAGTGGGCACAAATCCAATATTCTATACCATATCTTGTTATATTTTTTGTGCATCTAATATTTTTTTGGTGATGAATTGGACATGGAGCATTGTATAGACATGTACTATACTCTCACACCCTGCAAGTCACATTGGTGGAAAGAGGGGAGAATCTAGTTTGATGTGCAATTAGTTTGATTTTTTTTTTGTTAAATGTCGAAGGAGTTATTGCCATTTTTTTCAAGGTGGGTCTAAAACCCTCACCAGCTAGGGTTTGAACGTTAAAATTCTTGTGAGAATCCATTCCACCTTAGGAAAAATAAAAAACCTGGTGGAATAGTAGTGCTTTGGATCCCTTTGAAGATACATCTACTTTTAGAGCAAGAGGTGGAGTTAGGAGAGAGAAAAAGGAATCCCTAGGCATGGCATTTGTTATGTGACATGATTATTTGTGACTATGAATGCAAATTTGGAGTCAGATAAATTTGAGGGGTTTAAATGCATGAAACTAGTGGAATATTTTTTTTGGAGTTTAATTTCATATGTTTGTGTTATTGGTCAAGGAATTGTCAAGGGTTATCAAGTACTTGCTTTGGAAAATAGGGCTATTTGTGCCCCCAAACCTGGTTACAGGTCCATTTTGCCTTTGGCATCCCAAAACAACATATGGAGTTTTTAGATTTGTCATGTAACTTTGAAAAGGGTATTCCAAATTGTCCTTTTTTGTGCATAATGATAGGGGTTGAAGAATTAAATCCCAAAAAATAGTCAGATAGGGCTAGTAGGTCTAGGTGCCATGTATGAAGTGTGAATAAAAATTGTGAAGTGGCCTTGCAAGGTCTTTGATTGGGTTGATGGAGATAAAAGGAAGTCCCTAAGACAACATAAATCTTTTATGGAGAACCATTTCATGTGAGACACGAGGTTGGATATAGGAGCCTTTGTCAAGATGTCTAATGGGAACAACCAGAGAAGCTCATTTAAGGAGTCACCTATTAGACTTGTTGAGTTTTTTATTGTGTCCTTGTCTTCTGAAGAATTCCCCTACATCATTAATGGAAGGGCATAAGAAGGAAATTGATCACTTGAAAAATGAAGTGGAGTACTACAAGGTTGCAAGGTATGACATAGGTGATTTCATGCAATACACAAATGATTTTTTAACCTATTCACAAATGATTTTTTAGCATCTGTCATTTAGAATTCCCCTAAAATTGCATCGTATTCTATCTTTCTATTATAGCTACTAATGCAACATGAAAAGAATGGATTGATGGAAGAAGTTTGTATCCTAAGAGTGGTTGGGACATTGGAAGTCTTTGTTTCCTATTCTACACTCTTATATTAAAATGTTATTAATTTTTTCTTGGATCTTGTGCTCGATCTAGGATTGGTTGGGGAATGAATTGATTCCCTTTGACACACATGATTTTGTTGGAATGTTATAGGGTCTTTACTAGGTCATTTTTCTATATGTCTAGAAAGCATTGTCAAGTCCACCCAATCGAATTTGTTGAGTGACTCTTCCCCCAATATGGAAGCCAATGCCTATTTTTATTTGTCAGTCTCATGTCCCTATACATATAATTAATTTTTTTTTTTTTAAATAAAACAATAAAAATCAAAAGCCAAAGAAACAATGGAAACATTTACAAATCTACCTCACTGTGGCCAGAGTTCGCTCCCTTCCCTCTATTGCTTGACATTTTGAGGTGACCTAGGGGAAATTATTTTCTTCTAGTCTATGAAGGAAAACAACGTACACATTGCCAAATATGATTTTTTTTGTCCACTTTTATGGTATGGAATCGAGCCACCAATCAAACAAATTAATAGAAATGGGCGATTTAGAAAAATAGGTGATTAATGAGTGAGGTCTACCTTGACAAATGAATGAATAAAAGAATGAAGGAAGGAATTTTAATGACGTCTAGGAGACCAACAATCTAAGGGACCAAGAGAGAACCAATTAATCTACTTGGTGAAATTTTAATGATTTTAATAACGGTCCACCAGACCAAATAGTCAAAGGGACCAAAATACCACAACCAAGCAATTTCCATATTTGTTTCCTTTCTAATATTCTGTTATGAATTTTAACCAAAAAACCAACAGTTTGGTTGATCTTATCTTCTTCAAATAAAGTGTACATGTTGCTAGCCTTGAAGATGATTTCATAATGAGATGGATGATTTCATAATGAGCCCTAATATTGTCATAAGCTGCGCATTATGTGAGAAAGTGTGATTCATTGAAACCATGTGATGTAATGAATAATGCAAAAATAAGACCACCAAAATAACTCAAATCAATCAAAGCTTAGCCATTCTCTACTAGGTGGCATCCATTTTCTAGAAATTTATTACTAAAAAATCTATCTAAATATCTTTATATTGAACCAAAAGCCAAAAAATACATGATTTTCACATTTAAAGAGAAATCATAGGTTTGATTTCTATCCATCTATTATGTACTGTGTGTTTTCCAAATAATCTAAACCAGGTGACCAAATGCTATAAACATCGTCTATCCAAAGCTCTGTATCTGGCAACAAAATAAAAAGTGGGCGACCAAACTAAAAACTAAGAGATCAACAAGAGAAACCTAACAAATAAAAAACAAGTGAAATAGAAAATCAAAGTGACATATGCGGGTAAGTTTAATGTGGGCATGCATTTTTAATTTTTTTTTGGATTAATAAGTGTACGCGATAGTGAATGTTTCCTGTGAACTTAATGCAGTTATTTTGGATTTGAAAAATATTAATTCTTAATAATGTAGTGGTTTGTCATGTTTAACGACGTAGTGATTAACGCTGACTTGAATGTCAATTTTGACCCAAAAATGTAAGATGCTTGGGATGCTAAAGTCAGCATTACTTACACCTATTTTTGTTGGTCCACTGAAGGGGGGGGGGGGGGGGGAANGGGGGGGTGAATTAGACCAAAATCAAACTTAAACACTTAAAATTGAACTCACTGATTCACTCGATAATGTTGAATACAGTAATCAACCAATTCATCAAATAACTTAATAACTTAAACAACCATTCATCTCATATATGTAAATCAATCATTCAAACTCAGTAACATCAGATTAACACAATTCACTCCAAATTTAACTCAGTTGACACCAGATTTAATGAGGAAACCCAATTTGGGAAAAACCTCTGTGAGAATTGTGAGCCACAATAAAAATATACCCTTCTGAAGTACACTTGGTTAAGAACTTATCCTGTTAAAGATTATAAACACATTTGCTAAACGTGACCTTGTTAAGGGATTTACCTCAGATCTATTAAGATCTTCACCCTACTAGGAGTGGCCTTGTTAGAGGTCTTTAAACACTCTTTTGGAATGCCACCTACTTCTAGGTTTTACAAATAGGATGGTTAAATCCACTTGGATAAGAGATTTCTTTGTTACAAATACCAATAAGCAACAATAAACTTTGTGTTAGAATGATTTAGAATAACTGAGAGGGGGGGGGGAGAATTAGTTATCCAAGGTCTAGATGTACCAATTAAAGTTTCAAACACTTCAACCAACTCAGATCCATTCAGTAATCCACTCGGTCTCTATAGCATATAATCAACAATATAAACTTGTATTTTACTGTCCTACTGTAATCAACTTGCAAAATACAAAATCTTAATAGTACAACACATCAAATAAAATTCACACATGTATGACACCGAGATTTAACATGGAAACCCAATATGGGAAAAACCACGAGTAACATGCTACCAATTTTTTACTCTTCTGAATTGAGCTTTGTGAAAAGCCAACCCAGTTAAAGGTTACAATACACACTATTAAATGTGACCTGGTTAAAGGATTTAATCACTCTGTTAGAAGTGAGCCTTGTTAGAGGGATTATACAATTCCACTAGAATGTCACCTTGATTAAAGGATTTAACAATATGACTGTTAGGTCAACCTTGTTTAAAATGATTTTGCAAGTGATACAATGGTTAGAAAGTAGCAAAAAATTATGATTTGAAACCTACAACTCACTTTGAAAATACATATCCAATTATAGATCAAATGCTAATTCACTGATTGGCCTTCATTTTCATCTCTATCACTTAGATCTGCTTGGAAATCCTTCAAGCAATCACCACTGTGTAGTCCTGTACTTCTCTCTTCATCCTTTTCTTCCTTTTGCTTAGATTTTTCCAATCAACTGAATTAACCTCATACCACACATACATAACCTACAATTAGGTTAATCTTATACCTCTCTAATCATGTAGCTTGATCTATTGTCACTTAATCATCACCATAGATCTTAGGGTTTGGTTAGATCCAATAAATCCTTCCAACATTTAATTTCCATCTACATTGTAGAATGCATCCTAAAACTCCTTCTTGAGTTCGTACATAAAATGGTTAAACATATATTAAATTCTCATTTAATTCTCCACAACAATCATCCTTATCTTAAATACACTTCACATATCCCAATAAAATCAACTATGTCGGCTAGGATATAAAATCTCTCTCAAACTATCATAACACTGACACTTGGTTAATACTGAGTTCTTTCGCTCGGTCATCACTAGATAACTCAGTAATTCTCCAAAACTTGGAAAATATTGATGCTCGATCGACACTAAATTTTCTCAACACATACTGGCACTTGGTCAACACTCGCATGACTCGGCGCAAACTTAAGTTTCTTAATCTTCTGCTCTGTTACTCGGTCAAGACTAATCTTGTAGTCATCCAAACTTCACTTAGACTTAAGATAAACAATATATTACCTTATCAAGGTGGGATCTCATCAAGTACCCATTGTATTTCTACATAACTCAACCATTTCACTAGGTCTTCTTGTTATCTATTCTTTTCAAATCTTCTTCATTAATCAATTGATATGGCACTTTACAAGATAGCAACTATCTTACTAGTTAAGGTTTGACATCAATGGAAATATAAAAATTATTTCAATTGTAGTTTTCAACACGATCTGTAAATATAACAAATACCTTTTATTGTGTTAGATCCTTTATGCTTAGTTGAATACTAGCATCATATAATCCATTGATATCTTTCTCAAACTGTAGATTCTTCAATCTTTGTTTCTCTGTTCTGCTCGATAAATGATGTTCTTCAGCTTCTTCTTCTTCTTTGTTTAATTTTCCAGGAACATTCACACTATATTCATATTTATCATTCTTTATATAGACATACTTTTTTCTCTTAATCTCCTTTATTAGATTTTTCATCATATGCACTCTATCATTCGATCATCTTCTTCATAAATCTTAACTCGACAAACCACTTCACTTTTACCTCAAAACTTGAACTTTTCTTGGAACTCACATACTCAGGTTTAACCACTTGATCTCCATCTTAGATATTCTCATTGATTTTTCACACTTGTAGATCTAACAAAAATTATTTAATTCATATCCTCATCCAGCTCATCATCTCTTCACATTAAATTTGATCTTATCTTCATTTATAATCAATATCCTATACTTGGTAAAAATTTCTTTGCAACTCAGTAACTGTCTTCATTCACTGCTCGGTGCCTAACTCATCTTTGGTCCTCGATGCTTGAATTTCACTTGGTGCTCAGTAACTGTGACCGACTTACATAATATTCTACCGAATGAATCTGTCTAGCTCGGTAAAGTAACTCTTTCAGTCATAACTTTAACTCTTTGCAGTTTCTAACTTAATCAATCAATTGTACCAATTTGATAATATCAAATATATAGTAGCAAACAACTATATCATCATTACTTCATCATTATTTGATATGTATTTGTCACCTATTTAACTTCTCCTCTTAAGATATGGTAACATAATAAAAATCAATTAATCAATTGCTTGACATCAATGACAAAACAACAACTGATCTAACCATTTCTACAATTATGATACTCAGTATCACTTGGTCTTCATCATCTCCATCAGATCTTCATCAGTTGATTAACAATATCCCTCTTTGGCATTGATGGAAACCACTATAATAATATTATAAAAATTGATGATGGCAACAATCAAATATATAACTAAACTCCCTCTGAGTTGATATTTCTATTTTCACTTTGATCTGTCAATCTAAATCTCCCTCTTGGATAAATAGTAGCAATTATCTCCTAATTCATCAATATCTCCCTTAAGGATAAATGTCATAAATTCATTATCTCCCTCTTTGACAACAATGCAAAAAATTCATACTCCTAAAAAAATTGTTCCAGTAGTGGATTATACCTGGAATGTACTCATAAAACGTTGCATCCAAAAATATTTTCACAACTTCAGGAATCACCTAAAGTGTGTCATACTAACATCAATTCAGTAATACATATTCTAATGAAATATATAACTGATGCAACATGCCTCATTCTCTTTAGTGAATATTGGATAGTGGAAGAACCTCTAATTTACCTCTAAGATACTCAAAAGCATCTTTAGGTAGTGGTTTTGTAAATACATAAGCCAATTATTCCTTTGAATTGACATATTCCAATCTCACATTCTTCTCTTGAACTTTTTCTCTCAAGTAGTGATACTTGATAGAAATGTGCTTGGTTTTTGAATGCATAACCAGGTTCTTTGATATATTAATAGCACTTGTATTATCACAAAAATAGTAGCTAGATCTTTGATCTCTTCTTGTATACCTTCAATTAATTTTTTAATCCATACTGTATTTGCACAACTCATAGTAGCAACAACATATTCTGCCTCGACAGTAGACTGTGAAATGTAACTTTGCTTCTTTCTCAGCATGTAACCAACCTTTCACCTAGAAAGAATGTGCCTACACTATTACTTTTCATGTCATCAATGTTTCCATCCCAATATGCATTAGTGTAGACTTGCAGATCAAAAGTACCTCCTTTGTTTTACAATAATCCATATTATTATGTGCCTTTCAAATATCTCAAAATACTTTTTACTGCAGACATATGTATTTGTTAGAATAACTGAGGGGGGGGGGGGGGGGGGGGGGGGGGGGTGAATGAGTGGCCTAAAAAATATTTCAATAAATCAAACCAAAAAATTAGTACCACAATATTAAGCATCTAGTTATCTTCAGTCTTACAAGATGAATGCCTTCAAACAATCTTAACAAATAACTATCGCTCGAAGTTCACTGTTAAACCTTATTCTTACTGTTTACCGATTATCAGTCTTTTATTTACCAAAAATAGTAAATTTCTTAGAGAATACCGATAAATCCAGGATTAGTTATGTTTAATGAAAAACACAAAAGTAATGACTCATAAACACATTGACACATGGTATTTTTAACGTGGAAACCTTGTTAAGGGAAAAACCACTTGGGACTGGTAACCCAAAATTTTCACTCTTCTGAAGTGAGCTTGGTGAAGACCCAACCTTGTTAAAGGTTACAAACACACTGTTAGATGTGACCTTGTAGAGGATTTAAATAGAATAGTTTGTCACTTGATATCGGGCATTTCTATGCTACCTTCTATGACCAAACCCTCTGTAGTTTGTCAAATGGTATCTGGCATCTCATGCTATCTTCATGATCAAATGTTTTGATACTCCTTGGGATGTATCTCAATATAGAAAGAATTGTTAATTCCTAATTGGTTAAGAGAATTTATAAATCAATGGTTAAACTAAAACAGTAAATGATCTATTTACACATACAACTATACTTTACAAATTTTCAGATCTATTGTAAGCTCATAATACCTTTCTGATCAACGTGTCTTTTCAGTACCTTTTTTCCACTTCTTTCTTCTTGGTGATGCTGTGCTTATCTGTTTCTCGGTGTCCGCACAAATATTTACCTCTTTCCTTAGCTTGATTGATCAAGACTATATGAAGTTGTTCTTCATCAGTTTCTCTCTAGCATCCTATTTTTCTATTCCTTCCCCTAATTCATAATGAATTAGATTGTCTCTTTATAGACATGATATCATCATTTCTTAGTTCTTGATTTTCTTGTTCTTGGTGTGTTCTGCAATCTTAGCCAATCTTGCTTAAAAGATTTATTTCAGTTTTATCTCGTAGATTTCTCCTTGACAACTGGATAAAATTTCTTTAAATCTTTCACTTATCTCTGGATTTAACTTGTCGATGAAAACAATGTTAACAACCAGTTAACTCTATCTTTAGCTCTTTCCAGCTAATTATTTTGTCATTTCTAAATTTTTGTTCTTTTCGGTGTTTAACTCTTTGATAGCTTCGGTCAAAACTTCAGTTATCCTCTAGTATCTCCGTCGGGGTTGTATGTTCATTCGACATCACTGTGAAGTTCTTCTCATCAGTAATGCTTGTGATTTTGCTCATCGGTAATGCTTGTCGGGTTTCTTTCTTGGGAAACACTGTGACTTTACTTTTGGGTTTCTCTGTCTGTCAGGGTGCACTACCCGTCGGTGTTTGTAGTCACATAGTGAATGCTGATCTTTTATGCATTAATGAAGGCATAACCTTTATCTTTATGATTCTTTGAAGTCTTTGAAACTTTGTATATAACCAATTAGATTATATTAAGTTGACATCAATGAAAATACAATCCATTGGCTGATTTAATGTCTTGCATTATCTTTCTGAATTTCAGTGATCAACTTAACATCTTCAAACATTCAATCAGTTATGGTTTATCATTATTTCCTTTGGATTAGAAGAAAATATTGCAACAATCCCAGTAGCGTGTGCTATATCAGGTCTACTGTGAACAACATACTGCAATTTTCCAATCATGGATTGGCAAAGAGTATTATGCACCTCTTCTGTTTCATCCTCTTTTGATATTTTACATCCAATAACCATAGGTGTTCCAATAGGCTTGGAATCTTCCATACCAAAGGTTTTGAGGATCTCTTTGATATACTTAGCTTGTGTAATATAGATCCCTCCAGTAACTTATTGTATCTGTAGACCTATAAAGAACTTAATCTCTCTAATCATTGACATTTCAAACTCTTTTCTCATTTCATCAGCAAATACTTTACATAAAGTGTCATTGCCTCCAAAAATAATATCATCAACAAAAATTTCAGCAATCAAATTTTTGTTATCGATGTCACACTTCAAGTAAACATTATTGTTATCACTTGTTCTCCAAAATCCTATTTTGATTAGATAAGAGTGAAACATCTCATACCATGCTCGGGGTGCTTGTTTCAAACCATATAAAGCTTTGTGTAACTTACATACCTTGTTCTTTTTAGTGCTCTCAATGAATCCTTCAGGTTGCTCAACGTATACTTCTTCTTCAAGTATCCCATTAAGAAATGCAAACTTAACATCCATATGATATACCTTGAATTCTTTGTAAGTAGCATAAGACATAAGTATTATTTCTCCTTCCAATCTAGCAACAGGTGCAAAAGTTTCTCCATATTCAATACATTCTTCTTGTACATAACCTTTGCAAACCAATTTAGCTTTATTTCTAATAACTTCTCCATGGTCATTCAATTTGTTTCTGAAAATCCATTTAGTACCAATAACATTTTTGTCTATAGGCCTGGGTACTAATGTCCATGTCTTTTTCTTCTCAATTTGATCATACTCTTCTTTCATTGCTTTCATCCAATCTTCATTATCTAATGCTTCTTTAACTTTCTTTGGCTCAAATATACATATCAAACATGTTCTGTCTCTTACCTTGCTTCTAGCCATCACTCCAACATCCTTATTTCCAATAATCTTTCTTGGGAAATGGTGCCTCCTCACATACTTTGCCAAAATAGGCTTGTTAGGTCTCTATTCTTCAACATCAATATTTGGTTGTTGAACTCCTTGTTCATCTTCCTCCTTGGTAGGTGCTCTCAGTAAGGTATCAGGAACATCATGTTGAACATATATAAACTTCTCATAATCCTTAAGTTCCTTCTTGCTATCTTCATATTTCCTTTCTGCAAATTCATCAATTCTTACATTTGCAGTTTCCACCATTTTGTTAGTAATTTTTTTTAAACATTTGTAAGCTTTACTCCTCGTAGACTATCCTAAGAATATTCCTTCTTCTCCTTTTGAATCAAACTTTCCTTCTCTAGAATATTTCATAATATAAAATTTTATTCCAAAATTTTTTAAGTAACTGACATTAGGTTTGTGCTCATACTAGATTTCATAAGGTGTCTTGTTGGTACCTTTCTTCATTTGTACTCGGTTCAATGTGTAAACAAAAATACTCACATCTTGTCTCCAAAAGTTCTGTGAAATTCCTTTTTCAATCATCAGTGTCCTAGAACAATCAACAATAGATCTATTTCTTCTTTCAGTAATCCAATTCTGTTGTGGTGTCCTTAGTGCTGACAACTGTCTCTTAATTCTGTTCTCATTACAAAATAATGTAAACTCATCAAAAGTAAACTCACCTCCTCTATTGGATCTCAGACATTTAAATTGTCTTCTATTTTATTTTTCAACTCGGGCCTTATACCATTTGAACATTTGAAATGCATCAGATTTTTCTTTTAAAAACATTATAGACATCATTCTAGAATAATCATCCATAAATAAAATAAAATATCTGTCTCCATAATAACTTTGAGTCCTCACGGGTCCACATAAATCAGTATGCACTAAATCCAAAATTCCTTGTGTAACATAAGTCTTGCTTGAAAAACTAGATTTAGTCATCTTACCCATCTGACATTCTCTGCACATAGAATTCTCAGGTTTCTCTAATCTCGGTAGTCCTCTCACTCTATTCTTCTTACTCACTTTGATTAAGTTGTCAAAATTAATATGACAAAGCCTTTTGTGCCATGACCAAACATCTTCAACTTTAGCAAATAGGAAACTCTTCAAAGAAGTATCAAGATAAAATAAATTACCTTTAGATTTTTCCCTAGTAGTAATTAGACTATCCTTCTTATCAAATAATTTCACCTTTCCATATTGAAATTCTAGTCGACGACCTGTATTATTTAACTATGCAATACTGAACAAATTATACTTTAGTCCTTCAACCCAAAAAACATCATCATATCTTGTGTTATTCAGTAGAATTATAGAACCTTTTCATTTCACAGGATATGGAGCATCATTACCAAATCTAACAAATTGATGCAAGCGCATCCTGGGTGTAAGGGCAATCTTGCATCACCCAAAAATATTTCTGTTTTCTTTTCAATAAGGGCTACCTTGTGCAGAGCTGCTATTTATGGAAACTTGCTATTTTTAGTAAGTTGGTCATACGAT
>MU224462.1:251936-265439 GCA_018584345.1 Thuja plicata | reverse complement strand
GGAATGCCCATGTGGCTTTGCATATTGTAATTCTGAAAGTTTGTAATTCCACATTTGTGGAGATAATAAGAAGCCCATTTTCTGTTCTTGCAAATTGTTGTTGCTTCTCTGTTTCTATTATGTGTTTTTGGCATTAAGGGGAGCAGCCTTCATCACAAATCCTCCATTATAATTTTCCAAGGAAATAAACTTAAGTGTGTCACCAGTCATGTGATGTGAAAAACCACTATCTATAATCCATGTTTCATTCTTACTTGTGATATTAGGGATCTTGGTTCTTCTTCATTAGAATCATCTTTAATAGCAACATAAACAAATTCTTTTCCATCATCAGTATCAAAAGAATCATCATCACTTATTCCTTCATTAGAAATATGAAAAGATTTCTTACCTTTGTTTTTGTATTATTTGAATCTCCTGAATCTATTTTCTCTTTTTCTCTTATCTCTGTTGTCTTTCTTTTCCTCCTTATTTTTCTCAGGATAGTTAGATGCAAAATGAACTATTTTATCACAATTAAAATATTTCAAGGGTAACTTACCTTGGTATTTTCCTTTGCCTCTTTGTAGCCTTCTAGCCAACAAAGTTTCAAATTGTCTTTCATTCTCATCACATTCAATAAATAACTCTGCAAGACCTTTAGTACAAGTATAAAAGTTCTCACTAGCACTACTCAAATATCCATCTTTGGCTGCAACTTCCCTAACTTTTCCAATCTTTAAAGTAGACTTAAATGCAGATTCAATCTTAGATGTAGCAGGAAAAATATTGTCAAAATCATTTAACTCAAATGCAGTTAACTTACCAATAGTATCATCCAGTGAAATATTCATCTGGGGAATATATCTTAGCTCTTGTATAGAAGATACACGAATAGCGTAACTTGGTAGTAGGGTTCTCAACATCTTTCTTGTCACATCATCCTATGTTATGATCCCACCATCTCCTTTGATAGAATTAATAGTCTCCTTAAGTATTGTACCATACTGTATTATGTTCTCTCCTTCTTTCATCCTCATAGAGTCAAATTTACCTCTCAAAATTTTTGCTTTAGCCTTCTGAACATGCTGATCTCCACCATAGGTCAAAATAAGCTTATCCCACATCTGTTTTGAAGTAGTTCAACCATCAAGTTCATCATATTACTGGTCAGTAAGTGTAGAAGCAATCTCAGTCATAACTTGTGTGTGTTCTTGTTTTTGTCTTTTCTCACTAATTTTCAAAGGTGCAGTAGTCGGTGCAACATATTCATTATCAAGAAAGTGAAGTCCATATTCTCCTACTCCAGACACATGTAACCTCATTCTACTTTTCCATGTAGAGAAATGATCCCTATTTAGCTTTGGTGATTCCCTCTTATACATCTTTAGATCTTAACTAAAGTCCTTTTAAACTTATCACCTCAGAGTAACTAGCTCTGATACCAATTGTTGGTCCACTGAGAGGGGGAGGGGGGTGAATCAGGTAAAAATCAAACTTAAACACTTAAAAATGAACTCACTGATTCACCTGGTAATGTTGAATACAATAATGAACCAATTCACCAAATAACTTAATAACTTAAACAACCATTCATCTCATATATGTAAATCAATCATTTAAACTCAGTAACATCAGATTAACATAGTTCACTCCAGATTTAACTTAGTTGACACCAAATTTAATGAGGAAACCCAATTTGGGAAAAACTGCTGTAGGAATTGTGACCCACAATAAAAATGTACCCTTCTGAAGTACGCTTGGTTAATAACTTGTCCTCTTAAAGATTACAAACAGATTTGCTAAATGTGACCCTATTAGGGGATTTACCTCAGATATATTAATATCTTCACCCTGTTAGGAGTGGCCTTGTTAGAGGTCTTTAAACACTCTTTTGGAATGTCACCTACTTCTAGGTTTTACAAATAGGATGGATAAATCCTCTCGGTTAAGAGAATTCTCTGTTACAAATACTAATAAGCAACAATAAACTTTAATCTGTAAATATAGAAATTAACTTTTCTTGTGTTAGATCCTTTATGCTCAATTGAATATTGGCATCACATACTCCGTTGATCTCTTTCTCAGACTGTAGATTCTTCAATCTCTATTTTTCTAATTTGCTCGGTAAATGTTGTTCTCCAACTTCTTCTTCTTTGTTTAATTCGCCAACAATATTCACACTGTATTCATATTTCTCATTCTTTTTATAAACATACATTTTCCTCTTAATCTCCTTAATCATATTTTCCATCATTTGCGCTCTTTTGTTTGATCATCTTCTTCATAAATATCAACTCGGTAAACCACTTCACTTTTACCTCAGAACTTGAACTTTTCTTGGAACTCACATACTCAGGTTTAACCACTTGATCTTTGCCTTAGATCTTCTCATTAAATTTTCACATTTGTAGATCTTCTAAAAAAATTCATTTAATTCATATCCTCATCCATCTCATCATTTCTTCGTATTAAATTTTATTTTATCAACATTTATAATCAATATCCTGTACTCGGTAAAACTTTCTTTGCAACTCGGTAACTGTCTTCATTCACTGCTCGGTGCCTAACTCATCTTCGGTGCTAGATGCTTGAATTTTATTTGGTGTTTGGTAACTGTGATCGACTTACATAAAATTCTACCTACTAACTTTGTCTAGCTCGGTAAAGTAACTCTTCCAGTCTTAACTTTAACTCTTTGAATTTTTTGACTTAATCAATCAATTGTATCTATTTGATAACATTAAATATATAGTAGCAAACAACTATATCATCATTACTTCATCATTGTCTGATCTATATTTTTCACCCATTTAACTTCTCTTAAGACATGGTAACATAATAAAAATCAATTAATTAATTGCTTGACATCAATGACATAAGAACAATTGATCTAACCATTTTGTGAAATTGTGATACTTCGTATCACTCGGTCTTCATCAACTCCATCAGATCTTCATCAGTTGATCAACAATTTTGGCACTGGTTTTAAACATGGAATAGAGCCTATTCGGGGGTGCCAAAAGTGGCATTAAGTGAGCCTAATTTATTCCCTAAATTTTATTTGAATTTGTGGTCATATAGTTATCGGAAGATTTGAGATCTAGTGTGCTTTACCATTATAATTTGAGTTTTCTTTGTGTTTTTTTGTTAAATTTATTGGAGGGTTGGGGTTCTCCTTATTATAGAGTTCAATTTGGTTTAATATTAGGGATGATTCAATTTGGTTTAATGTTTGATTATTTTTGGGGTTATAATTTAATTTATTTTATTGTTACAATTGGAATTCAATTGGGTTTAGTATTAATTTTAGTTTATAATTTGGTTTACAACGAGGTTCAATTTGGTTTAGGATTAGGGTTCAATTTGGTTTAATTTTCAATTAGGTTTTTAGTTATCTTTATGTTTAGTTGTCTTATAGTCAGCGTTCAATTTTGTTTAGGATTTGGGTTTAATTTAGTTTAGTGTCAGGTTTCAATTTGTTTTAATCTATGGGTTTAATCTAGTGTAGGTGTCAGATTACATTTTATAAGGTTTAAGTGATTAAGGTTAAATTTGGTTTACTGATAGGGCTAGAGTTAGATTTAGGAGTTAAAATAATGTTTAGTACTTAATTAGATTTAATTAGGGTTTTATTTTTTTTATCGTCAGTGATACACTATTTTGGTTTATGATTAGGGTTCAATTTGGTTTAATGTTCAATTAAATTTAGGGTTTGGCTTTAATTTTGTTTAGTGTAAGGGCTAGTGTTCAATCTGATTTTACATTAGACTTAGGGTTCAATTTTGTTTGCGATTGGGGTAATAGTTTAAGTTGTACTATTGAATAGTTTAGTATTTTTTTATAGTTTCATTTTATTTACTGTTCAATTAAATGTAGGCTTAGGGTTCAATTATATGTTCTTATAGGCGGTTAATTATTTTATTATATTTATAATGGTTAAATTTGAGTTTAGATTTAATAAGGGTTATATTTAAATTTTGATTAGTCTTTTATAAAGGCTGACATTTTGGTTGGGGGTCATGTTTTGATTGTATGTATTTCGACCAATATGTGAATAAGTAGAATAGGAAAACATGTCTTGGAGGAGTGTTTCAGATATCATGTTTAAGCTTATTGAGTGAGGTTTGAGCTCAATAATGTTTAAGGTTATTTTTTAAAAGGGTTAGGATTTGATTTGATTCTATGTACCTTTCATTTGTTTGGATTAATAAAACAACACAAATTTGATAATTGTTAGGTTTAATTTCTTATACGATTTGATTAGGCTTAGGGTTAGAGTTCAATTTACTTGAGTTTTCAAATAGGATTTGTGTTAGGGTTCAATTTGTTCTAGTGTAAGGTTAGCATAAAATTTATTTGGGCTAGGATTAGTGTTTAATTTGATTTGATGTTCAATTAGTGTTATGATTAGGTTTGAGCTTTAAATAGGGGTTTGATCTTACAATTAGTTCCTCTTTAGGTTTAGGTTTTACTTTTGTTTATTGTTAGGGATCTCAGTTTCAAGTTTTTAAGGGTTGGGGGTGGGATTTAATTTGGTTTGGGGTTTGGATTTAGCTTTTTCTACTATTAGGTTTAGGATTCATTTTGGTTTATTTTTAGTTATGGATAAGTGCACAAAGATGAGGGACCCAAAAGGGGGTATAAGATGGCACTTTTTCTAAAATCAGCAAACTCTGAACTTCGATGAGAAATTGATGATAGTTAGATTCAAAATCTTAAGATGAGACAACAAAAAGATTTGTATTACTCTGAATCTAGTTTCTAAACTACTATTTTTTTTAAATGGTGGAGTTTAAGGCCCTAAAAAAGGGGGAGTACAAAAATTAGTCTTGTTTTTTGTGAAAAAATATAACATAGTGTCTGGTGTGCTCCTCCTAATGTTGACTTTTTTTGAAATTTTCTAATCACTATGGTGAGAAGTTAGCTAACACCATGTAGTTTATCCCATATTTTTCTGCTAATTTTTTTATGAATATATGTTTTTAACAAATTGTTTAAGTGGACACATCCTGACCATGAAATTTATGTGTGCTCCCCCTAGAAATCATTGAAAAATAATCAAAAATCAATACCTTTTTTTTTAAGTGTGTAGAATGATTCTAGTTTCTAAAAAAGTAACTTGTTTCAAAATTTGACAAATGAGTTAAAATCTAAGCCCAAAAAACTACAGGTTGGTTTTTGATAAAAATCCGACATACATACAAAGAAATTGGAGATGAAAAGTTTGACATTATCAGAATTCAAAATAAATTTTATGGTTAGATAAGTAATAGAGAAATCTAGAATATCAAGTTGTCTAATTTTCTCGTTATTGAACTACATGCAAACCTGATGGGGAGCACACAAGAAAAAAATGTGATTTTTTTGTATGTTTTCTGGAAAAAATGTCTCAGACTTGTTTGAATCCTCCAAGAATATGGGTTGGATCTTCAAGGAAAATCCAAGCCTTAGTCTTGGTGGATTCCAAACTAGTTCCAAGTGCATCCACAAAATAGTGTGTACGTCCTATAGGGCGTATGTGCTATGAAAATCTAAATGTTGAAAAAGGTTGCATTTTGTGTAATATCAAATTTGTCATATTTTACATACGGAATACTCCCTATAGTGAGTACACCCTATAGTGATAATATGAAATGAATTGAGGGAGGGACAAAGAGAGAGAGAGAGAGTGGTAGGCCCCGCCAGACCAATTTCAACACCAGGAGCATACATAAAATGTAACTGTTACCCTAATTTACAACATTCATCAAAATGACTACAAATAGGAAAAAATTGCATTTTAGAAGAGTCCAATTAATACTATCCTTCAGATATTATTAATCAACATTTTATCATTACATTCATTGTCAAAAGTTATCATTTGTGCTCTAAGAATTGATCACATTCCAGAATTTCAAATTTACAAATTGATCAATTACATTGTGCATTCAAACTGAATGTAATATACAAGTGTTATTTCATTTTTCTTGTTATGTCAAGTAAATAGTACATTGCAGAATATAAAGCATGATAGAATTATGGAGTAGGGGTCCCATGCATTGCCTTGTGGTTGAGTTGCTTGCTGGTGGTCTGTCAGGTCCTGGGTCTCCATAGTCCATGTCTTCATCTGCATTTAGGTCTTTTAGGGTTCAACCTGCATCATGAGAGAAAAAGGGGGTGTTAGATCCAGTTGGATCTAAGCAATACATAGAACACAAAATTTATACAATCAATTTTTCTAATTCTGCATATCAATCTAATGAAATCAATGTAACAAGAAAACATTTATCCACAATATCTGAAATATAGTATTAAAGGGACTTGTTCTAAACGTGAAACCTTTTTCTATTTATATTCACTTTGATGGATGTTGTTCTTGTTTTTATAATCAGATATCTGAATGAAAGGGACTTAGTATTCCTGTCTGAGAAACCTTTTTCAAAATTTGATCAACCTGTTAATTCAACAAACACAAATAAATCAACCAATATTCATGAATGAGTGTCATCTTGGATGACACTCACCCACAAACATTAGTTGAGTCATTTTATCTGTTGACCTAACAGATTGATTGATGATATGTGTGTAAATAGGTGGATGTGTAACTGAATGCAGGAAGCAAAAAAGGAAATACAATGGATGTCACAAGCTCATGCTCAAACTTCAAATGAGCCATTACATGTAAGAAAGATTGTTTACATCTCAGAAGGTTACTACTCACATGCATAAGGGAGAAAAGATGCAAATACATGAAAGGATGCAAGTGATGCTACAAGAGACACATGAGTAGAGAAGGTTTCCATTGTTAGGATGGAATTGTCATGCAGACCTAACGCCTGAGTTGGGGTGACAATTCTAAACCTCAATAGTTTTTGGCATGCCCGATGGGACCACGAACTACTTCTCAGTTCTGATCTACTAGTTCTATGATTGTTTTTAGTTTTAGTTACAACTCTCAGTGTGGATTTTAATGAGTAGAACTCTAACAAGATCAAACAAGGAGGGATTTGTGTATCAGAAATTATAGTCAAGTAGAAGGGGAGGAAGATCAACCAGAGGTGGAAGAACATCACAAGATCCAAGAGGTACTATATTAGATTCAAATTTCTCATCATTTGATAACCCCATTTTTGAAAGTCAGGCCACAAATTTAGAGGAACTTGAGGTTATTATTGAAGAGATTAGTCTTCCTAAAGATCTTAGTGTTCCTAATTTTTTAGAATTTCCAAGTATTGAAAATTTACTTATAGATAATTATGTTCTTGGAGCCTCTACAAGTGGTACTGCAGCAACTCTTCAGAACTTGAAGACTTACTAAAGGAAAGTAGTTCAGCCTACCCATCCTACTTTTGTACCTGTTGTTTAGCAACAAGCACCACCAGCTGCAGGAATGATAAGAAATCTGCCACTTGTTCCTTTTGATCAAGGTAGTCCTCTCCAAATTGTAAATCTCAACAACATACCTTTGGTTGCCTTGAAAGGCTTGCCATCATTCACCGGAGAAGGTCAAGTGACAGCCATCGAACACATTAGAGATAATTCATCTCTTTGGAATGTCCATCATGTCACAAAGGAAGATGTGGATTTGAAGTTGTTGGCTGCATCACTAAAAGGTAAAGCCCTTGACTAGTTCAGAACTCTTCCAGTAAATTCTATTGCAACTTGGGATGTTTTGGGGGAGAGGCTTTCTAAGTTTTTTGAGGATAAGTCTGACAATTTGTCTTTGGTGGAGCAACTAACTACTATTAAAAGGGTTCCACAAGAAGAACTAAGTGATTTTAATCTCAGATTTTAGAAGACATGGAATAGGATTCCTGCCACAGTAAGACCCTCTACCAAATATGCATTTTTATATTTTCGCAAAAGTTTGAATAGTGATATTTCGGTAGTAATCCAATCCATGGGAAGGAATTCACTACCTCAAGCCTTTGATATTGCAATTAGGGAAAAGAATAGCCTTATTCAAGCAGGAAAGATAGCTCCTAGGCCACCAATGCCTTTATTTTCCAATATCCAAGCCAGTATGCCATTATTTACCCCACCATTAGCTCCACTGCCATCTTATAAAAGTGAAGAAATAATGCCTATTATCCCTCCCAGTGAATTGCAAAGCATAAAAAATAGCCAGCAAAAGATTGAGATCTTGCTATAGACTTTTGGCAATGAACTAGTAAATCTGAAAAGGCAGCAAAGCAATCCAATAGCCCATACTCAGAATCAGTTTGCTAGTTCTTCATCTCAGCAGCCCAATCAACCCACTTATCAAGGCAACAAACAACAATATCAAGGAAATGGCAATACCAATAGGCAGAACTGGAACCAAAGGCCTTACAGACCTTACAATCCTACACCCCTTAATGCTGTTAGGGATATTGTTCCTAGCCAAAATAAACTTGCTGCAGATTATGAATGGTGCTATCCTTGTAAAAAACCTCACAATCAGTCCAAGTGTACTAATGGAGTGCTCAATCAAGCCCTAATGGTTCAAAGTGTGATGGATTCACAACCTACTATATCTATTGAAGAGGCTCAACAACACTCTGATGCGACTGCCCTTGACACTGCATTCCTCAATTAGAAAGAGGAGGAATTCTATGGAGTGAATGGTGATTCATCTATATCAGCAAACATAAGAGCCAAGAAGAGAGCCCTAGAATCAGAGCAGTCAGCTACCAGGATTGCTGCTATAAATCAACCATCACCCATTCCACTAGTTTCAATCCTAAAGGGGACCTCTACTCATGCAAACAAAGAAACACAGTATCAGAAATAGGCAGATCAGAACATTAGTAAGTCACCTCAAAAGGTACAGTTTGTTGTCCCCTATAACATTATTGATAATATGAAGAAGATGAATGTTTCTATTTCTATGTGAGATTCATTAGCTATTCCAGGGCAAACTGATTTATTGAAAGAGGAGCTGTCTAAAGAAACAACAATTTCACATCAAGCTATACATCATCATCCTAGAGTGGTTATGGCCAATTTAGAGCCTTCAATAGTTCATGATGAAATGGTTAAAGGAGAAAAGAAGATTGGTAAAGTGCAGCAGCTAGTAACACAAGTGAGTAAAAATACTGTAGATTTGAAGCAATCAACAATACCAGTTGAAAGAAAGTCAACCAATATGCACAAGATGATAGAAAATTAAGGTAAGAAATCTACAAATGTTAAGCCTCCTCCTTTTTATGTATCTTTAATTATTGGAAACAAATTAGTACATAATTGTATGGTGGACAGTGGTGCAACCAACACTGTCATGCCAAAGAGCATAGCTAATTTGTTGGATTTGAAGTATGAACCCCTTGAGAAAGGAGTTGTCCAACTTGATGGTTCTTCAATTAAGACCATAGGTGTTGTTAAAAATGCAATTTTGACCTTACACTCATGTCCAAACTTCTCCATTTCCCAAGATATTTTTGTCATAGATCTGCCACCTTACTCTGCATTATGTTTATCAAGAGACTTCATAGCCAAAATAGATGGATACTTCTCATCAAATTGGTCTCACCTGTATTTCAGAACTAGATATGGTGCTAAGGTGACCATAAAATCAGAGTTATGGGCCAAAGACCATATAGAGCCCTATAATCCTAGTCCCATAAATGCAAGTTGTGTGATCATGGATCCAGATGAAATCAATGAGAGTTCATCTTATAACACACAAACTGAAGAGTATCCTGTTATTGTTCTAGATGAATGGGCAACTAGAAATGATCAAGATGATGATGTGTTTGATGCTGGTTTTGGTAATTATGTAATGTTGGAATCTGATTCAGTTATGCCTAATCTCATAAAAGATCAATGTTCTAAATCTGAATTATCTAACCAGGTATGGGATCTATTTTTTGATGGATCTAAGAATAAGGATGGTATTGGTGCAGGAGTTATATTGGTTTCACCTCATGGTGATAAATTTTATGCCGCTTACAAGTTGTCCTTTCCATGTTCCAACAATATAGCAGAGTATGAAAGTCTTATTCAAGCCTTGTAATTGGCTAGGAAAAGAGGAATCATATGCTTGAGGGAATTTTGGGACAGTGAGTTGATAGTAAGATAGGTGAGAGGTATTAATGCTGTTAAAAATGATCTCTTGAAGCTATATAAATCTAGAGTTTATGATATTTTGGATAGTTTTGATGCATTTAACCTTATTTCCATACCTAGAAGGAAAAATATGCATGCTAATAGACTGGCTGGTATTGGTGCTCATGTTTCAATGACTAAAAATAAAGGACAGATCTCAGACTAGTCACATGTTAAAATTATTATTAGGCCATCTATCCTAGATAACGATGTAAATTGGCAAGTTTTCAATACTGATGAACATATCCTGAGTTTTATGATAGAAACTGAAGGGTTTTTAGCCCCCAAAAGTGATAAATATTATTAGCAAATAGAGAATCAAGTTATTCAGCTAAAGCCCAATAAGCTTCCAAGGGGATTGGTCAGCCTAGAATCAGATTTTAATTCTGATGATCAATTCAGAAAGAATAAAACCAGTTTTCTGGTTAAAGAAGATCATTATGAGGAAGTGGAAATTTTTAGAGACAAGAATCTAAAGGTTGGTAAAATAAATTCTCCCCAAGAAAAAGAATTGTTCATTGATCTTTTCAGAGAATATAGTGATGTCTTTGCTTGGGATTATGCTGATTTGAAAGGATTTGATCCTCAACTAACTCAGCACACCATAGAATTAGAACCAAATGCAAGACCAATCAAGAAAAGGCAAAGGCCCATAAACCCCAAATTAGAGCCTTTAATGCTGAAAGAACTAAGAAAACTCTTAGATGGTGGTATTATATTTCCTATTAAGCATACATCTTGGGTTTCTAACTTAGTTCCAGTAAGGAGGAAGAATGGAGAAATAAGACTTTGTGTAGACTTTAGAGACCTTAATAGGGAATCTCTGAAAGATAGACACCCTCTTCCTTCCATGGAAAAGATTTTACAATATGTTTCTGGTTCTGAGAGATTTTCACTCCTTGATGGTTATTTTGGCTATAACCAGGTATTAGTAAGAGATGAAGATCATTTCAAAACTGCCTGCACTACTAAATGGGATACAATGGCCTATCGAAGAATTCCATTTGGATTATCAAATGCAGGGGCTACATTTTAGAAGGCAATGGACATGGCCTTCAAGAATTTAATGTATAAGTTTGTTCTAGTGTACCTAGATGATGTGACAATTTACAACAAAGTTGGAAACTAGCATATAAGCCACTTGAGACAAGTCTTACAAAGATGTAGGGAGTTTGGGATCTCCCTAAACCCCAAAAAATCTATTTTTGCAGTACATGAAGGTAAAATTTTAGGATACCAAGTGTCTAAAGAAGGAACAATAATTGATCCCGAAAGGATTTTTGCTATTCTGGAACTATCATTGCCAAAACATAAGAAAGGATTACAGAGTTTCATTGGAAGGGTAAATTTTGTTAGACATTTTATTCCTAATATTGTAGATTTGTTGAAACCTTTGACTGCTATGTTAAAAAAGGATGTACCTTTTAGCTGGACTGCTGAAGGAAAGAAGAGTTTTGAGAAGATTAAACAGGCTTTGTCTTCAGCCCCTACTTTAAGTAATCCTAATTTCTCTAAGGATTTTGTTTTGTATGCTTATGGTGGTATTGACACTATTTCAACAATGCTGGTGCAAAATAACGAGGAAGGGCAGGAGAAACCAGTAGCCTTTTTTTAGCAAAGGTATGAATTATTATGAGAAAAAATATATCTTTGTAGAAAAACAAGTACTAGCTATTATAAAAGCCTTGAAAAAATTTAAGCATCTGGTTGCTAGCAATATAATACATCTAATGATTGCACACCCTGGCATTAAAGAATTTCTATTGAATAAGGATGTTAGTGAAAAAAGGGCAGGGTGGATAACTAAGGTCATGGAGTATGATGTGCAAATTCATGTGACCAAGCTGGTTAGAGGCAAAGGCTTATGTGCTCAAATGGCAGAAGGAGAGGATCAAGTTAAAACCATGGGAGAGGCCATCTTGCCCCAAGCTAATTCTATACTAATTAATGATTCAACATCCTGGTTATCAGATATGACCATATTTCTACATACTGGTCAATAACCAATGAATCTTGACAAAGCCAAGAGAAGGTACTTTAGATTACAATCTATTCCTTATGTTATAATTGATGATACTCTTTATAGGAAGGATTTTTTTGGTATGCTCCTCAAATGCATAGATTATTTGGATCAAAGCAAGATTTTATCTGAATTCCATGATGGATCTTGTGGAGGGCATTTCAGCCCCAAAAACACAACATGGAAAATTCTAAGAGCCAGTTATTATTGGCCAGATTTATTCAAAGATGCTCATTCATGGGCAAGAAGATGCCAAAATTGTGCTATGTTTGCAAGAAAGAAAAGGTTGGTAGCATTTCCATTAAAGCCAATCATTATGGATCAGCCATTCAACAAGTGGAGAGTAGACTTTATAGGTCCAATAAACCCTAATTCTAGTGCAGGGCATAAGTGGATATTGACTGCCACAAATTATTTTACTAGGTGGACTGAGGCCATTGCACTAAAGGAATCTTCTAGAAATGTTGTTCTGAATTTCTATGATGATATTATTGTTGGAAAGTTGACTCCTAGAGGATGCATGAATTATTTTTTGTTTTCATCATGGAGACAAAGTCATACTAAGTTTTTGTCAAAGATAACTTAGAAGATAAGATGACTAAGTATGGAAACAGGGCAGACAAAGATATACATCAATCAACACATCAACGCACGTGCAAGAGATCGAATCAGAGTATACATGTTCAGATATATGTTCAATGAAATGTGTAAATAATAAGTCCACACATGCATGGTATGACATGATAGTACAGAGAAGTTACAGACAGATCAGTACACCAGCAGTCCAGAAGACAGAGCATGGAAGCCGACTAGTGTTTTGTTTAGCATGAATTATTTTGTTATGTAATCGCTAAGTGCCTTTGATTATATGTTTGTAATGATGTAATTAGTAATGTTGTAAACACTCTTAATCTAACTTACCTAGAAGCATTGTGTATTATGTTTTTAGGGTCGACTATAGTCTTGTTTTGAGTCGCGCCTTTTCGGGTATGAACATATAAGTATGTAATGTAAAGATATGTTACAAGTGTCGAATAATATGTATGAGATAGATATCAAAGAGAAGTATGAGATAAAGATCTTTAAGAGAGTAAGAGCATTCTCGCATACACAGAACTAATTAGACAACAGTGTCATTATAGTAGTTCACTTTTGATATAGTGTATATCAAATATCAGAAGGTTGTAGCCTTCATCTTTTTGGGAAGTGAGCCTAGGCAGTGAGCCATATACCTTTAACAGGGTTTTGTAAAAATACTCCTAAGAGGGTCAGACCTTTAACTAGGTCATTGTACTCATATTGTAAAGAATGCTTCTAATAGGGCAAAGGAACTTTAACAGGTTCACTATACTAGTACAATATTTGTGGGTACTAATTCCCACCGGGGTTTTCCTCTGATCAAGGTTTCCCCGTAATCATATCATGTGTTATGAGTT
>MU224462.1:198259-222129 GCA_018584345.1 Thuja plicata | reverse complement strand
GTTTTAAATCATAACTTGAGGGTCAAGAAAGATTTATGTAAATGTTTTAAAGCATCCTAACAGATCTAAAACATATCTAACTAAAGATCAAGGTCAAGTTGTAAACCTTGGATCTAGAGTTAACTTGTGAAGCGTGAATCAAGAATTGAGCCAATAAATAGTATAAATAGATGTTCAACTCAATTGTGAGTTATGAATTCATTATTGTTGATAGCCATGAAGAGCATCTAAGGAGTAGAAGACAAAATTCATGCAAAGTTCATAAATAGAACACATCAGTTGTCAAGAACACACAAAGGCTACCGACGAGCAGATAAAGGTATTATTCAATCATGGAAGGATGATTAATTATATGTATGAAGCTTTATTGGATCTGTTATCAGCAATTAGAGATTGCATACATCATCAGATAAAAGAATTATGTAGTTTCATTCTAACAAGTGCATCACATCTAAAATCCTTTTGTAGAAGGTGGACTTAATAGTTCTTTACAAATCTCTTAACAGATTGCACACTTAACAGTGTTGCTAAAGCTTCAAATGAAGTAGATCTTAATAGGTCTCCACTGTAATACTCCTAACAGGGTAGGTCATCAGAAGTGACCAATTGTAAGCCTTAACCGGCCCCTTCTTATCTGCAGATAGTGAAGTCTTGTGGGTAACAACCCCCACTGCAGTTTTTACTTCCTAATAGGAGTTTTCTGCGATATCATATCTTGTGTTATGTGTTATCTATTTTCATGAATGTTTTTGTTATGGTTGCATACTAAAAGAACTTATGATATGATTGCATATACATAAAGAATGATGAACAGTTAGATAAGATAATTTACAAACTGATGATTAAGGGTTAATGGGCTAATCAAGAAAAGTTTTAGAGGTACTGATTCAGCCCTCCCCTCATAGTACATCATTCCAATATAATTGCAACAAGTTATAGTTATTTTTTGAATCAGTCTAATAACCAGGACTAAAAAGATAAGGAGTAGGTGTTTGTCTCACCACCTTAAACACAATCAAATGATAATATTTTTTACAAGATTCTAGATATAAGTAGTAGACTGATGTCCGGATGTGACCCATATTTTTTTGTAATTTTTTTCCATGTAAATAATTGATTGTGATTTTTCTTCTAAAATGTTTCCAAAATATAAAAGCTCTTGTGTCTGACCACCTTAACATAGTCTAAACTTCATTAAATTGAATTTTTTTTTTTCTTGTGGTAGGTGAAGCATAGAATGTGAAATATGTTGGATATTTAAAGAAAAATATACCATTTGAAAGTTATAATTGTTTTTTAATTAGGAAATATTTTCACATCACCACTTTTTGGCATACCATGATCCTGCACATACCTTTTGATTGTGCTGATCCTTTATGACTGTACTTAGCTCGCCTAAATCGGAAGTGTTGCTTTGGAGATTTTTTTAAAAATATGTTCTCCTATTATGATATTTCTACATGAATATTATAGGCTTTCTTTCTCTTTTATGTGCTTGCATGAACTGTATTCATTACAATCTGTAAGGTTTCAAGTTTTTCAAACCTATCCCTAAAACAGTCAATTGATTTTTTTCCTTTTTCTATGTTTCAAACAATGCAATAAAAGGTTTCGTGTATAGTGATAACATGTACATTTGATATTTCTAATCTATATTTATTGATCTTCCTATCTGCATTCAGAGCATTGATCCATTAAGTGACTATGATAAGAGGATGCTCCTCATTAACTAATTTTGGGACATGCCACCCCATTTTCACCATGGCTGAAAACACCTCTTTTCTTTGATGCATTTATTTTTATATTATACATTATGCCTAAAACCTTTCATAGTTGCATTATTAATCTTGATGATCTTTACTTTTGAATACTAAACCTCTAAATTGTACTACAAGATTTCTGCACACCTCATTATTTGAAACCCCAATATCTTCACCTATTGCTAGGATGCTTTATCAATGCAATCATTTGTGCTCAAGGAAAACTTGCACCTATTCTTGGATGGATATAAGCGTCCTACAATATATGAGGATACTCAGCAAATTGAGCACCAAGAACCTACTTTTGGATACCATCCCAGCAAGATGATCTCAACCCTTGTGGGAGCCTCATTTTACCCCACTTGTCAGGATTCATACATGTATCTGCACAGTCAAAAAAATTGTTAGAAATAAAAATTCCCTTTTTTCCTTTCCTTGAAAAGTTGTTTTGATTTTCCTTCTGTCTTTTGTGCTAGTAAAATGGGCTTTGATGGTAAAGTTAGACATGTAAGGATTTTAGTTAATCAGGAATTGCTTAGATCTTTCAGATCTAACAGTTTATCTTTTCCACATGTAGTAGCTTGGACCAAGGAAAACAAACCTTGACAAGACAACCACAAAGAATAAAAGATTCATACCCTTTTCTCAACCAGTCAAGCCCCAGGCAATGACTAGTTATCTTGACCTCTTACTTTTCTATCTTTATCATTATCTACTACTTTTCTTTTCCATAAAAGATAGAATAGGCTATACTCATGGCTTGTGTGATAATTTATTTCAATATTTAGGACATGATGTATAATACGTAGTTATATGAACAAAAAATGTAATCTTTGCGTAAATTCATATAAACAAAAGCATTAAATTTTTCTCTTCATTCTAAGTAATCTATGAAAGAATTACTTGAACATTAATGAAATGAGCATCAATAAATCTAATGTACCCCTTTAACCACTGCACATAATGTTTATAAAATTTTTTTTGCATAGGATATGAAATTTTAAGTGACATTTTTGGCAATTTTCTGCTAGATGTTTGCCTGCTAAACATAGGAAACCAATATCTTTAGACGTATCCATTGGGAAACGAGTCATATTAGGCACAAAACTCAAACTTTTGGAAAAAGAATGACTGAAAATAGACCAATGTGGGATATCAGTTGGGTGCAGATTTGTGGCTTATGGTATGGGATAGCTCCCCTATCATGAGTGATAGGTATGTAGTCAAATGAAATTAGATATTGATCTGTTATGAGAGACAAAATTGTACAACAACAAATAAAACTTTGGACAACTCTTAGAACAACAACATGTGTTTTGAAAAACACTTAGGAAAAATAGAAAATAAATTAAAAAAAAAAAAAAGGAAAAGAAAGACTTATTTACAGAAAACAACAACCCCCTACATGAACAAAATATTATAAATTAGAGATCCTTTGAATTGAACAACTTAAGGGATATGTGATTGGTGTCACTTTCTTATGCACGAAGCTGTTGAAGCACCTATTTTAGTATGTTAAATGCATTTGGGAAACCACATGGGAAAATTATGCATGATGTATGACTAGGATCAAAACTCCTATTGTATGTGATGGATAGTCCTCTCATGGGATTTTTCAAAAAAATATAACATGCTAGGATAAGTGAAGACCCACTAACCCCTAGCTGTGCCAAAAGAAGTTTGGAAAACTTAAAACTCAAAACCATAGTGCCACAACACTTTATTCAACAAGCCTAGTTTAATATTTACAAGTTAGGACATACCTCAAAGTAGGCTTTGAGGTGAATACCATTGACTGGTATTAGAAATATTTTTCCTTCCAACATTGACAACTAGAATGAATTATGTTCCTTGCATTTTTTTTATCACAAACAGGCCTCCCCAAAAATAATCAAACTTAGTATGATTGCCTAGTCTACTCTCAAGTTCATCCCACTTGAGTACTATGTCTCCAACATTAAATTTTCTTGGTCTTGTTTTTCTGTCAAAACTCCTCTTGATTTGCAATTGTTGAAACTCCATAGTCTGCATAGCTTTGTATCTACTCTCCTCCAACTCCATAAGCTAAGAATAATGTACTTGCAAAAGATCCTCCACCTCAAAAAGAACAAGTTGGCTAGAAAGATCCAAATTTGACAATTCAGTTGAAATGGATAAACAAGCTTCTTTTCCATAGACCAGCACGTAAGTAGAGTTCCCAACTATCTTCTTAGGAGTAATCCTGTCTACCCATAGGGAAACCTTTAATTTAGAGTGTTAATCCCATTAATTATCTTCCAAAATCCTCTTGATTATTCTGATTAAAATCATGTTAGTAGAATCTACCAGTCTGTTTCCTTGAGGGTAGTAATTTGAGCTAGTACTCAGATATATACCATGTTTAATTGCCCAATCAGTCACCCTCAATCCTATGAAAGCAAGAGAATTATCATATATTATGGAATTGATATTCCAAACCTGTGAATAATATCATCATAGAAGTTTAAAACAATAGTTTCATTATCATATTTCAATGTTTTTTTCTTCTGTCCAATGAGTGAAATAATCAGTTGCAGTGATTATCCACTTATGTCCTGTACTAGATAGGGGGTTAAATAAATTAATATATTGTATTTTCATTGATGTCAACTTGATATAATTTGATTGGTCATATACATATTTTTATATAATTCAAGAAACCAAAGAGATAAATTTTATGTTATCGGTAAACAAAAAAATCCAGTGTACACCGAGTGACAGTAAACACCGACGGGCAGTGCACACCGATGGACAGAGAACCCCGAGAAGTTTACAGTGTATATCAAGCACCACAACACCAAGCATAATTGAAGAGGTCATCAAGAAGAACTAAATTTTATGCCTGAGGACAACTGGAGTCAATGACCAAGAAAACTAAGAGTTGATCACCGATTAGAAGTGGAGTTAGAAAATGACAAAACACTTAGCTAGTAGGAGCTATATTTAGATTTAACCGATTGATTGCTTTATTTTCATCGACTAGTTGAACTAAGGAGAAGAAGGAGATTCAAAGCTAGTTTTATTTATAGTTGTCAAGGAGAAATCCATGGATTAAAACTAAAGCAAAGCTTTAAAGATTAAAGAAATGCATGGTGAGATTTGCAAATCAAGAGGCAATCTATATCAAGAACAAAAAAGACAACGAAATTGAACAGTGAAATCATGTCTATATAAAGAGACAAGTAATTCATTATGAAAAGAGGAATGTTGAATATAATTATGGTGAATATAGAAGTCTTCATGCATATCTGATCATACAGGCCGAGGAACATAGCCAAGAAATTCTAATGACACTGAGCAACAAAAGCAAGAGCATTCACTGAGAAAAAATAAGAAAGAAGGGGAGAAAATAAATTGAAGAGAACATTGATCAGAGAGGTGTTATGGACTAACAATAGATCTAAAAATTTACAATTTAAAGTTGTATTATTCAACAGATCATTTACTATTTCAACTTAACCATTGATTCAGAAAATCTCTTAACCGAGTGGGATTTAACCATCCTTATTGTATAGAGATTTTCAAGAGTATCAAAAGGTTTTCATGTTGACAACATAGTGAATGCTAGGTCAAATGATAAACTATGAGTTTTAAATCCTCTAACAAGGTCACACTTAACAGTGTGTTTATAACCTTTAACGGGGTTGGCTCTTCACCAAGATCACTTTAGAAGAGTGAAAATTTTGGGTTACCAGTCCCAAGTGGTTTTTCCCTTAACAGGGTTTCCACATTAAAAATCCATGTGTCAAATATGTATATGGCTCATTGCTTTGATGTTTTTCTTTACACATTACTAAACCAGGTTTGGTCAGTAAACACTAAGTTTATTTACTGCTACTCGGTAAAGACTAGAAAAAGGATAAACAATATATTCACTGAGAAATATATATTTGATAAGATTACTTAAAGGCATACATCTTGTAGGACTGAAAGATAACTGAAGGTATTATATTTCTGATATAAGTTTTGGTTGGATTATTGGATTAATTTTTGAAGCCACTAATTCACCCCCCCCTCCTCTCAGTTATTCTAACAATTGGTATCAGAGCTTTGGTGCTTAGAAGAGAGTTTAAAGACTCAAGATAAAGATCACAAGATGAGTAAAAGGGATGTGCCTAAGTTGAAAAAAAACAAATTTTCATCATGGAAAAGCAAGATAAGACTTCATCTATCAGGTATTTGAAATGATGTCACACAATACTTGGATACTGAATATGCTTCATTGATGGGACCTCTAACTGTTGATCAATTGAGAGATAAACATGAACACAACTCTATGATGATAGAAATTTCTTCTTCACTATTTGATGTTGAATTTGAACATGTCAAATCATGCACAACTTCAAAGAAAATGTGGGACAAACTCAAGCTAGTACATGGAGGAGATACAAATGTGCTAAGAGCTAAAGAAGAAAGCCTAAGAGGAAAGTTTGATGACCTAAGAATGAAAGAAGGAGAAAACATCATTGAGTACAGTAGTAGAATCAATGAAGTTGTTAATGCTATCTGAGGAGTAGGAGGTGTACAAGAGGAAGAAACAATGGTAAGTAAAATTTTGAGAACCTTACTACCGATTTATTCTATTAGAGTATATGTAATTCAAGAAATGAGAGTAATAAAAAATAACAATGTTACTCTAGATAGTTTGATTGGTAGACTTATTTAATTTGAGATGAATAACTTTGACAACAGTGTCTTACCAACTATTGAGTATACATTCAAATCTTCTCTGAAAAATAAGTAAATCAAGTCATAAATACACTATGATAAATGATATTGAAAGTGATAGTGATGAACAAGAACTTGATGAAATTGAAGCACTAATGTCTAGAAGATTGCAAAGAGGCAAAGGTAGATACAAAGGTAAATTACCATTGGTCTATTTTAAATGGAAAGAAATTGGACACTTTGCTACTAGATGCCCTAACAAGAGAAAACATGACATAAACAATGATAGATCTTATGAAAAGAAGTTTGAGAGAAGTGATGACCGAGACTACAGAAGCAATTGACACTCTGTCAGAAGAGATAACCGAGACTACAAAGATAAAGGCAAGAAGGCTTGTTACCTGATTGAAAACAAAGATGAAAATATTGACACCGAATCTGATGAAGATATTGTGGTAGTATTTGTTGCTATAAAGGATGATTAAGACAAAGAAGAAAGGTATTTTGAAACTGCACTCGTATCTAAAGTTAGCAAAAATGATATCTAGACTATTGATAGTGGTTGTACTCACCACATGACTAGAGATAAGGAAAATTTTGAAACTTTTGAATATTATAATGGTCGATTAGTTAGGATGGGTAATGAATCACCTTGTCTAGTTGAAGGAAAAGGAACAATCATGCTAAATAATCTGATCAAATGTGAAAATGCATATTGGGTGAAAGGACTTAACTATAATCTATTGAGTGTTTCACAACTGAATAACATAGGACATCGAGTTGCATTTGAGAACAAAAAGGCAAAGATCTATAATGAAATAGGAAGGTTGATCGGTACTGGTGAACAAACAAAAGGTAACCTATTCTATCTTGATAAGATTGAGACCACTTGTTTATTGGATAGAAATAAAGACATTTGGTTGTGGCATAAAATGTTATGTCATGTGAATTTTGACAACATGGTTAGGATAAGAAAGAAAATAGAAGTAAGAGGCTTACCGAGCATGTCAAAACCCGACCATGTCATGTACAAGAATTGTCAAAAAGTAAAAATGATAAAGTCTAGTTTCAAGAGAAAAACCTATACATCTAATGGTATTCTAGAGTTAGTCCATATTGACTTATGTGGACCAATGAGAACAAAGAGCTATTATGGTGATAGACACTTCATTCTATTTGTTGATTATTATTCTAGAATGATGACTGTCATGTTCTTAAAAGAGAAATCAAAAGAATTTAAGATGTTCAAATGGTATAAAGCTATAGTTGAAAAGAAAAGTGGAAAATAAATGAAATGTTCAAGATCAGATAGAGGAGAATTTATTTTTGATGAATTCACTAACTTTTGTAATGAGCATGAAATTACAAGACAGGTTTCTGCACCAAGAACACCACAGAAAAAATGGGATTGCTAAAAGGAGAAATAGATCAATTGTTGATTGTGCCAGAACATTGATGATTGAAAAATAAATCACACAAACATTCTGGAGAGAATCTGTAAGTAGTGTTGTCTATACATTAAACTGAGTTTAATTAAAGAAAGACACCAATAAGACACCTTATGAACTATGGTATGGATACACACCAAATGTGAGTTACTTTAGAATTTTTGGAAGTCAATTTTATATATTGAAATATGATAGAAATGGAAAGCTTTACTCTAAAAGTGATGAAGGAATATTTCTAGGATATTCTACCAAAAGAAAATCTTATAAATCTCTTAACAAATCCTCTAACAAAATAATTGAATGTGCAAATGCCAAAGTGGATGAATTTGCTAAGAAAAATGATGAGGAAAGTAGAAAGGAACAAGAAGATTACAATAGATTTGTCTATAGTGAAGAACTTGACACTCTACTCTAGCAACAATGTATCACTACCGAGCCACAGAACAATGCAACCGAGCAACGGACTGCACACACCGAGAATCAGGAAAATGCTCATAATGCTGAACCGAGAGATGATGAAGATCAAAATGAAGGTCAAGATGATGATAAAAATGATGAACAGAGATGTGAACTTGTACTTACCAAGTATGTCAGAAGACACCAACCACATGACCAAATCATTGGAGACAAAAGAGTTGGAATGAGAACAAGAAGTAAGTCATTGAACACTAGATGTATGATTTGTGATTTTGAGCCTAAATATATTAATAATACACTTGAGAATCAAGAATGGGTTAGTTCTATGAATGAAGAGATTGAATAGATTGAGAAGAAAAAAACATGGACATTAGTACCTAGACCGAGTGACAAAAATTTCATTGGTACCAAATGGATATTCAGAAACAAACTGAATGAGAATGGAGAAGTCACAAGAAACAAAGCAAGACTGGTATGCAAAGGGTATGCACACGAATAAGTTATTGACTATGGAGAAACTTTTCACCCATTTCTAGACTAGAAGGAGTAAGAATTCTACTTTCTTATGCCTCTTTAAAAGAATTTGAAGTATACCAAATGGATGTTAAATTTGCATTTCTGAATGGAATACTAGAAGAGGAGGTATACATTGAACAACCTAAAGGGTTTGTTGATCCAAACAAGAGGAACATGGTTTGTAGAATACACAAATCCTTGTATGGATTGAAACAAGCATCGAGAGCATGGTATGAAAAACTACACTCTTATCTCATTCGTATTGTATTTATAAGAACAAGTGATAAAAATAATCTATATTTGAAAGGAGATATTGATGATAAAATTCTGATTGAAGAGATATTTGTTGATGATATCATATTTGGAGGTAATGATATGCTATGCAAATCATTTTATGATGAAATAAGAAAAGAATTTGAGATGTCAATGTTTGGAGAGATCAAATTGTTTCTTGGTCTACAGATTCTACAACAGGATGCATGCATCTACATCACACAATCCAAATACATCAAAGAAGTTACAAAGATATTTAAAATGGAGGACTCCAAACTAGTTGGAACACCTATGGAAACCAGATGCAAATTGACAAAGGAAGACAAGTCAACTAAGGTAAATCAAACCTTATACAAATCTATGATTGGAAAACTAATGTATTTTGTACAAACAAGACCAGATATAGCACATGCAGTTGGTACAGTTGTAAGATTCTCTACTAATCCCAAGGAATCACACATGACTGATGTTAAACGAATTCTAAGATATCTAAATAATACCAAAGAATATGGTATGTGGTATAATAGAGAAGGCAAATTTGAGCTTCAAGTTTATACAAATGTTGATTGGGCTGGAAACATAGATGATAGAAAGAGAACAATAGGAGGAGCATTCTTTATGGGTGACAAACTTGTCACATGGATAAGTAAAAAGAAAGGATGCATATCTCAATCAATTGTAGAAGAAGAATATGTGGTTGCTGCTGCAAATTACTCTAACATTGTATGGAACAAGCAATTGTTGAAAGGTATGAATATGGAAATTCTTGAACCAGTGATTATCTATTGTGATAATAGAAGTGCTATCAACATTTCAAAGAACCCTGTGATGCATGCTAAGACAAAACACATAGCTATTAAGTATCATTACTTGAGGGAAAAAGTATAATATAAAGAAGTGATACTAGAATATGTACAATCCAAGGAACAATTAGCAGACATATTCACAAAGCCATTGCCAAAAGATACATTTGAGTACCTGAGGAAGAGACTAGGGGTTCGACCCTTGTCTATTGGTCACTAAGATGACTAGAAGGCTACATCATCCTACACATTATTAGAAGACAAATCATGTTGACGCAAGCAAATATATGGACTGTAATGACACATTAGTACAAAAAGGTACTTATCTGAACTACATATAGAGATATTGTTGGCTACTACAGAGTTGTATTGTTGATGGAAAGGAGATACCTTGATATATTTTGTTTGACATTGTTGCCAAAGGGAGAGGAATATATCCATATTAAATATCTATCATGATCATCCAAAGGGAGAGAAGAGAAATATCCATCATGGAGAGGAACATTCAAAGGGAGAGCAAACATGAGAAAAAGAAGTTTCTACAAAGGGAGAGAAAGATCCAATGATGATGAAGAGAAAGATTCAAAGAAACAACCATCCATCCAAGGGACAGAATTGGAGAAAAGTTAACACTGCATATCTATCCAGAAAAGAGAGAATATATTCTACAAGAAAGGGAGAGACAGAAGCAGAAGACAGAATTGCTACATCTATCCATTGAAAGGAATGAATAAAAGCATTCTGCAAGAATCAAATCTAAGTTAGAAGAGCTTACTGAGAGTCAGATATTTGAATTGGTTATAGAACAATAAGTTTGGTATGACATGGAATGCTTTACATTACATATTTCATATTGTGTTAATAGTATGTTGCCATCAATGCCAAAGGGAGAGATTGATGAACTATAACTAATTGAATGTTTGAAGATGATAAAGTTGATGATCACCGAGCCACAGAAAGTAAATGCAAGACATTAAATTAGTTAATATATTGTATTTTCATTGATGTAAACTTGATATAATCTGTTTGGTCATATACATATTTTCATAAACTTCAAGAAACCAAAGAGGTAAAGTTTATGTTATTGGTAAACATAAAAATCCAGTGTACACTGAGTGATAGTAAACACCAACAGATAGTGCACATCGACAGATAGAGAACCCCGAGAAGTTCACAGTGCATACCAAGAACCAAAACACCAAGCATAACTGAAGTGGTCACTGAGAAGAACTGAAGTTGATGCCCGAGGACAACTGGAGTCAATGACGGAGAAAACTAAGAGTTGATCACCGATCAGAACTGGAGTTAGAAAATGACAAAACACTTAGCTGGCAGGAGCTATATTTAGAGTTAACTGATTGATTTCTTTATTTTCAACGACCAGTTGAAATAAGGATAAGAAGGAGATTTAAAGCTAGTTTTATTCACAGTTGTCAAGGAGAAATCTATGGAATAAAAATAAAGAAAATCTTTAAAGATTAAATAAATGCATGGCAAGATTTGCGGATCAAGAGGCAATCTACGTCAAGAACAAGAAACACAAGTAAATTGAATGGTGAAATCATGTCTATATAAAGGGACAAGTAATTCATTATGAAAAGAGGAATGCTAAATATAATTCTGGTGAAGATAGAAGTCTTCATGTATATCTGATCATACAGGTTGAGGAACAGAGCCAAGGAATTATGTAGACACCGAGCAACAAAAGAAAGAGCATTCATCGATTAGAAAGAAGAAAGAAGGGGAGAAAAGGAATTGAAGAGAACATTGATTAGAGAGGTATAATGGACTAAAAATAGATCTAAAAATATGCAAGTTAAAGTTGTATTATTGAATAGATCATTTACTGTTTCAGCTTAACCATTGATTCAAAAAATCTCTTAACCAAGTGGGATTTTACCATCCTTGTTGTATTGAGATACTCAAGAGTATCAAAAGGTTTTCATGTTGATAGCATAGTGAATGCTAGGTCAAATGATTAATTGTTATTTTTAAATCCTCTAACAAGGTCACACTTAACAGTGTGTTTGTAACCTTTAACAAGGTTGGCTCTTCACCGAGCTCACTTTAGAAGAGTGAATTTTGGGTTACCGGTCCCAAGTGGTTTTTCCCTTAACAGGGTTTCCACATTAAAAATCCATGTGTCAAATGTGTATATGGTTCATTTATTTGATTTTTGTTTTACACATTACTAAAACAGGATTGATCGGTAAAAACTAAGTTTATTTACTACTACTTGGTAAAGACTAGAAAAAGGATATTTCACCGAGCGGTATATATTTGATAAGATTACTTAAAGGCATACATCTTGTAGGACTGAAAGATAGTTGAAGGTATTATATTTACTGATATAAGTTTTGGTTGGATTATTGGATTAATTTTTGAGGCCACTGATTCACCCCCCCCCCCCCCNTTCCCCCCCCCCCCCCCCCTCTTAGTTATTCTAACATCATTAGCATCTTTCAATATTGTTGCTTCTATCTAATGAGTGAAATAATCAGTCATAGTGATTATCCACTTATGTCCTCTACTAGATAGGTGGGTTAATTGGACCTATGAATTCAATACCCTATTTTACAAATGGTTTCTATGTCTTGATTGGCTGCAAAGGTAAGGCTGGCAACCTCTATTTCCCTACAAGCATGGTGCATTTCATACATTTTATGACATATTCATGGCTGTCCTTGAAAATAGTTGGCCAAAAATAGCTAGCCCTCATAATTTTAAAAGCAGTGGTCCTAGGAGAGAAATCACCTCCTGAAGGTCCATCATGAAATTCATACAAGACTTATGCAATTTGTTTTAAATCAATGCACCTAAGAAGGACAACATTGTGATCCTTTCTGTAAAGAATAAAATTGATTAACACAAAAGGGATAGAATATAGCCTATAGTACCTTCTCTTTGCTTTATCCAAACTTGCGGGATATTCACTTATTTTCAGAAAATGCACCATGTCTTGTAACCAATTTGATGTCCTATCACTGTCCTCTGCTACATGTATAACCAAAGTTATTTATGTTTATTTCTTACTCTTTGAGGCTTCTTCACCAGTCATCTATTCACAAATACCTTTACCCCTAACCATCTTAGTAACTTGTATATCCACATCATAGTCCGTAAACCTTGTTATCCAACCATATATTTTCTCATTTAAGTCTTTACTAAGTAAAAATTCCTTGACACTTGGCTAGGTTATTCTCCATTGTACCTTATTATGGGTCAATAAATGCCTAAATTTCTTGAGGCTCTTCACAATAGAAAGGACATGCTTTTCCAAAAAAATTTACCTTTTCTTATACTCCTCTAAGCCTTTACTAAAAAATGCAATGGGTTGTTCTAACCCCTTTGAATTTTGTTGGACTAACATTGCTGAGATAACTTCAAATCCACCATATGCATATAGAATAAAATCATTACTGAAATTAGGATTCAACAAGGTAGGAGCTGCTGCTAAAGCCTCCGTAATGGCTTGGAAACTATCCTTCCCTTCTATGGTCTAACTGAAAGCTATGTTTTCCTCAACATAATCATTAGAGGCCACAAAAGATCAGCAACATTAGGCAAAAAATGTCTAAAAAAATTAATTCTTCCTATGAAATATTGCAGCCCCTTCTTATGATGTGGCAAAGGCAATTCTAAAATGGTTTCAACTCTCTCAAGGTCTACTATAATACCTTGTTTGGAAACAATATATCTTAACAACTTAGCTTCATGCACTATGAACACACATTTATTGGGGGTTAAGAGAGATTCCAAACTCTCTACACCATGGGATACTCAACAAACTGAGGACCAACAACCTAATTTTGGATACCATCCCAAAAAGATGAGATCAACCCTTGTGGGAGCCTCATTTTACCCCACTTTTCAAGATTCATACTTGTATCTGCATAGCCAACAAACTTGTTAGCAATAAAAATTCATTTTTTCCTTTCCTTGAAAAGTTTTTCTGATTTTCTTTTGTCTTTTGTGCTAGTAAAATGGTCTTTGATGGTAAAGGTAGATAGGTAAGGAATTATTTAATCAGGCATTGCTTAGATCTTTTTGATCTAATAGTTTATCTTTTCCACATGCAGGAGCTCGGACCAAGGAAAACAAAGCTTGACAGGAAAACCACAAAGAACAGAAGATTCAGACCATTTTCTCAACCAGTCAAGCCCCAGGAAATGGCTGGTTACCTTGACCTCTTACTTTTCTATATTTATCATTATTTTGTACTTTTCTTTTCCATAAAAGATAGAATAGGCTATACTCACAACTTGTGTAAGAATTTCTTTCAATATTCAGCACATGATGTATAATACTTAGTTACATGAACAAAAAATGTAATATTTGTGTAAATTCATATAAATAAAAGCATTTCCTTTTTATCTTCATTCTAAGTAATCTATGAAAGAATTACCTGAACATTAATGAAATGAACATTAATAAATCAAATGTACCCCTTTAACTATTGTACATAATGTTTATAAAACAAAATTTGAATATGATGTGAAATTTTAGGTAACAATGATCCTTCACTATCTGACACCTAAGCCATCTAGCCACAAAATTGGAAACATCACGCCTCATCCCTACTCCAAAGTACAACTTTCTAAGTTCAAAATAAATCTTCTTGATACTAGGATGTACAAAATATGATGCATGATGTTCCTCAGACAAAAATAATAAAGAATATTACCTAAAACTAAAACATAAATACACTCATGGAGCCACAAAAGTCCATCTAACTCCAAGGAGTAACCTAAAAACTGACCTACACTAGTATGTCAAGACTCGATCTTCTCTCTAGCTTGTTGATACCAAGTGTCACCAAATAAAGCGTCAAGAATATGAATACACAAATCTATAGGAAGAGACAAAATAGAGATCTCATGGCTCCTCCTAATCAAGACATTTACAAAAATGTTCTCTTGCCCCTTTATGTGATGAACATAAAAATTATACTCACAAAGGAAATCCATCCAATGACATTGTCATGCATTTAGGTTTGGCTAAGTAAATATATATTGCAAGCTATGATGGTTTCTAGGCAACTCAAACCCTAGGACCCAAAAGAAAATGCCTCCAACACACTAGCACATGCACAATCACCACTAACTCTAAATCGTGGGTGAGGTATTTTAGTTTATGATCCTTGAGCTTCAAGGACACATATGCAATCACTCATCTCTATTGCATAAGAACTACCCCAAAACCATCCAAAGATGCATCAGTTCACACCATGAACTCACCTGCAGGATCTGGCAATTCCAAGATAGGTGCACTAGTTAATCACTCCTTAAGAGCCTTAAATGTCGAATCACACTAAATGGACAAAACAAATTTTATCCCTTTCCTCCAAAGATAAGTGATAGGGTGTGACAACCAATAAATTCCTTGATGAATTTTTAATAGTAACTCACCAAACACATAAAACTGAAAACCTTAGGAACATTTCTCAATACTGGCCAATCCATAATTGCTTTGATCTTCGAAGGATAAATAATAATACCCTCTCCTAAGATGATATGGCCTAAATAACTCACCTCGTTCTAGAAGAACTCATATTTGGCCAGGTTTCCAAATAACTGATGGTCATGAAGGCACTACAAATCCTGATGTAAATGGCCCGTATGCTACTCCATAGTCCTCAAAGACATTGAAATGTCATGGAGAAACACAAGGATAAAAAAAATCAAGATAAGTGAAAAACACATCGTTCATCAAAATCATGAACATTGATGGCCCATTGGTAAACCCAAAGGGTACAACTGTAAATTCATAGTGCCCATATTGGGTACAAAAAGGTGTATGATGAATATTAGCCTCATTGATACAAAGATGATGGTATCCTGACTTAAGATCTATCTTCAAGAAAAATCCCTCTCCCTTCATCTGATCAAAAAATTCAATGATCCTTGAAAAGGGATATTGGTTTTTCACCATCACCTTATTCAACTAATGTTTTTCAATTCATAAATGCAAGGATCTATCCTTCTTCTTCATGAAGATGTCTTGTTCTCCCCAAGGAGAAACGTGAGGTTGGATATGGCCCTTGTGAAAAAACTCCTCTAACTGCAAATGGAGCTCACTCAACTCTTGAGTGGTCATATGGTAAGGTCCCTGAGAAAAAGGCTTAGCTTCAGGAATGAGATCAATACTATGTCATCCTAAGGTAGCATACCTAGGATCTCACTCGGAAACACATCTACAAACTCACAAAATAATGGGTGTTGTCAAGACACCTCTAGACTCCCAATCTCATCAAGGTCACTAATAGAGACTATGAATAACTAAAAAACCTATCGCATACTCATCTTCAACTATGTAGCTGAGATCATGTGAAGTGAAATAGTTCTATGGACCCCTACAAGCTCAACATGCCCACTTTTGTCATCCAAACACTGCACCGAATTGTGCTATCAATGTATACACACCTAGTGGGAAGCTAACCAATCCGTACCCAAAATAATTCCATATGAGCTCAAGAGTAGGATACGAAGATCTAAAATGGTGGTGAAGGTACCCAAATCTAATACATAACCATGAGTGAGGGATTCCATGGCTACTCTAGAACCTATGGCTAACTCAACTTTCCAACTATCAACCTATCATGCTACTACTAGCCCACATCGATCTAAAAGAAAGGGGGAAATAAAGGAATCTAAAGCACTATAATAAATTAAAATAGAGGTATATATACCATGTAACACACTTTTAGTATGAACATTAACAATGCCATGATGCTTAGCTTTACTGTTATCAAACACCACAAATACTCTGTGGGATCTACCTGCATCACCAAAAATAGGCTCAGAAGTAACCTGCCTTTGACCAGTCCGTAGGATAGATCTTTGAAGACACTGAGCTATCCAATGACCACGCTGACCAAAAGAGATACATGGTCCTGAACCATATCTAAACCCTGTAGAAGGTACACTGGACTAGTGGAAACTGTCTCTATTAGTACTTTGTTGAACACTTTGACATGGTTGACTATGTTGTGACTTCCTTCTATGAGTCCAACTATGTCCTCTAGCTCCTAGGGTACCTGTATTATGACTAGACTAGTAACTCCTAAATGGCCCATGCCTACGTTGCTACTAGAAACCTTTCCTAAGCGATGTTGAATATGCCTTGGAAGAACCTACAAGTTGTACTTGTTACTCCATGTACTTGGTCTCGAAGGTTGTGTACTATGAACCTGTGCACCTATCCTACTACCAAAATCCCTAGCTATGCTATCCTTGGCCACTCTCACCTTATCAACGATGATGAAAAGATACCTAGACTGGTGAAGATAAATGTCTTCAATGATAAGACCATTAAGGCCCCGAATAAAATGTCACACCAATATAGGATCATCATGCGTATAAATGACATACTTCCTTAGCTCAAAGAGCCTACACTCATAGTGATCCAATGACATAGTCCCCTATTGGAGATGGTGAAATTTATCAGAATGTTCCTGTCAGTAGTGGTCAGAAAGAAAATGCTCTTGGAACCGCTCCTCAAATATCTCCCATGAAATGGTTACGATATCTAGTTGGACCTTCTAGTCCTCTATGTGCCATCAAGTAGACACAAAGCTCCTAAGGTGCATAATGTCACACAAAGCTCTAGTGTTTCTTGCATAAGGGTGTGTAGAGAAGCAAATTCCAAGATCTAAGAGCCAAATCTTGGCCTCAGTACCACTACAAGAACTATTGAAAGTGGGTGTACATGACCTTAGAAGATCTCTCATGTTCCTTGCATAGATAATATCTTCATCCACCACTTTCCTCTCTCTTTCTCTCTTGTGCTCTACTCTCAAGCTAATCAGGGTACGATAATTCTTACACCATGATTAAATAACTGATATTCCCCATGGTGAGATACCTCCCAATGAGGTTCCAACCAAGTGATAAGTTCCTAAAGTAAATTAACTAAAAGGGGATTCCCTCTCTTTAATCTTCATGACGATCCTCATGTTCTTCTTCATAATGCTCTTCCTCGTGGTGCTCCTCCTCGTAGTCATCTCAATGGGCATTTTGTTGACCACATCTACCCCTAGGAGGCATCTTTTAGAGAAAAAGAATATGTGGATTAGGTCCAACATGCAACATGTCTAACAGGCCACACTAAGACAATAAATAGAGAATGATAACAATCAGATAATATAACAACCACACATTACTCACATAAAACACAATGGGTACATATCACCAGACATCTCAGTGTGTTAACATGGGCTCTCACACCAAATATAATGTCATTCCAAGGATCCCTCAAAACACGAGATCAAATATGCATTGAACATTGTTTTTTTGAAAAAATGGATATAAAATCATGAACAAGAGTGAAATACAATAACGCAATTGCATAAGAAAGATATAAACATTCAATGATTGTCAGATGATTGTGCATGAGTGGAAGACTCGGAAGTACTTCCCAGGGTTCCATGACAACCCCATACACTAGTAAGAATGATCATTTACATTCTTATCTACCACATGATATTCTAGATCACATCCATGAACCTCATAGGATAAGAACAAACAATCATCCACGGTCACCAATTGAGGAGACAAGTTCATCCTCAACATGATCCAATACAAGGTTCATTTAAGCCCAAATAAAAAACCGATCTTAAGTATACCAAACTGAGTTGAAAAAAGGAATGAAAATATATGAAAACGGTCTCGAAGATGCAAGGAATCCAACCATTAAATTCATTTTTACACATACCCAAGGGAAAAATAAAATGTTGTAAATGTCCAAGAGAAGTCTCAGTACAATTGCACAATTTTGGTAATTGTTCAGGCATAACTTGAATAAATGCACAGGTCTACAAGAATGGATGCGCAAGAATTAAAAATGTACATGAGAAATTGATAAATGCATAGGAATTAAGGGAAAATGTGCAAGAACAACAAATGAATGTGAAAAAACTTGTAGAATGCATAAATTTAAAAGTAAACCTACTGCTGACTCAACCACATGCCCAAGATATGAAAAATTCCACATCGGAGAGTACTAGATAGCATAATTCAAGGTCATACACACTTGATAAAATCAATAAATGATGGAATGAAAGATAATCTACTGAACATATCAACAAATAAACATAAATTACTGAAATGTAATGCAAAGGAATATGAGGAGCACGTCATGCTCATAAATCTATCATTGGACAAACTCCACCATCTATATAGAGATCCCTAATAGTGATGTGCAATGCCACTCAACCATGTGGTACCCTTAGGCCCGCCCCACAATTCTCGCATAAATAGTCACTTGGCCACATAAACACAAGGTGCACACTTAATAATGGATAACACACACACCAATAAAATGCAAAACTAAGAGGATGGTATAAAGATCCCAATGCAGTCACAGAATTGTAGGTAACAAAATGCAAGTAGGGCAAGGTCACTACTCAAAACTAGAAAGGGTAAGGTGTCAATACTAAAGAATTGAGTGTCATCACATGGCACATGGAGGTCCATGTGGTCTTGAGTATTCCTTCTCTCATCAAGGAATCTCTAATATGTTGGATCAAAATCCAAAGACAACCACAACTATGCCATCTCAACATCCTCAAATGACCATGGCTATGCCAACTCAACATTCACAAAGATTCATAATTGTATGGCCTACATGTCATTAAAATGACCATAGTATCAATGTTAGTTTATCTTTAATTATGTTTTACCACATTTTATTTAATCATGTTATCAATTCTTATTAAGAACTCTTCCAAGGGTTACCCTAGAACCACTTTGTGTCCCAACTCACCTTGAAGAGCCACTCCATCCCACTACTCTAAACCAATCGTTCAATAATGCAATTCTCAATGAAAACACAATGCAAAGAGATTATATGCCATGCAACAAAGGGGAGACAAGGTATGCTCAATTGGACTCACCAAGTGCTTAGGTCACTTAGACCTTAGCATAGGAGCATATCTCAACTACATGCCTGGATGTAGTCTCAACATTGTGCATCCACATAAAAAATGGTCTTACACCACAATGAAAATCAAGCACAATGTAAGAAATGGATATCAACATGCGCCATGAAAATACAAGATTTAACCTCACTCACAACCAAGGAACACTTATTTGGGTGCACCCAAGAGTAGGGATAGCTCAAGATTCAGAATGCATAGGCATACTAATGATGCTGAGAGTGTGGTCACACTTACAAATCTCAAAGAACCACAAGAAAATACAAAACATGATGAGAAAGGTCTAAATAAAGAAAACACAACATACACATGAAAAACACTCAAGTACAAAGCTCACTCAACCAACCTTTTATCTAGGAGCACAAATTCCAAGGTGAATCAAATATAAATTAAAAAAACCACTCATTGGTCACAATCCTAGGATCAATTCACAATCCTAAATTATAAGGAAATATATGAAAATTACATGGACTAAATTTTAATCTTGAAGGTTGTCACCTTTGACGATCCTTCAAAAATTAGCTAAAAATTCAAATTTTGAATATATAAAAAAGGAGAAACCCCATTTGAGCTATAACACACAATAACGTATTGGTCCAATAAAATTCCCGTTCTGGGAACACACATAAAAATGGGTAGCATGACACCATAAAAACCAAATATTTGAAATATATAAAATTAAATCATACAGTGAAGGTCAGTTGGGAAACTAAATTCAATAAAATTGTAAAGCAAAACTAATTCTCAACCCATGGAAATAAAATAATTTATTTAGAATCAAAAGACGAAGAAAATTAAAAGATATAAGAAGCCCTACCTCACCCAATGGTGAAAACATGGAAATAGGTGGAAGAAAATGAATTCTCTATGAAAAGAAAAACAACTCTAGATAAGAGGGAGAGATTGTGGCACAAATCCAATGAGCCGCTACCCACAAAAAACTGACAAGTGACTCAAACACAACGAGCAAAAGATCGATTTTCTCCAAAATGATTTGGAGCAAAACCCCAATTTCTCAAAATAAAAAGTGTGGAAAATAAATATTTTTCCATTATATAAAGTCACTTTTTCCAAAAGCCTAAATAGGCTAAAAAATAAACGACTTAAAATATTTACATCGAAAACTAAAGACTGCTGGAAAGATTGCTACAATGTAGACAATTTTTATTTTGTCATTGTTGTCAAACCTTAACTAGTGAGACTATTGTTGTATGTTTGAGTACCTCATCCATTGATTGATGAAGATTTGAAGAGAATGGGATAACAAGAAGACCAAGGAAATGGTTGAGTTATGAGTATAAACCAGGGTACTTGATCATCTGGCACTTTGGCAAAGTGATACGTTGTTTATCTTGCACTAACAGTTCACTAGAAGGTAAATGCCGAGCAAAGCAAAGTCGATGCCGAGCAAAGAGAAAGGTGATTCCGAGCAAAGAGAAATGTGATGCCAAGCAAAGCAAAGATGATGCCAAGCGCCAGTGAAATTCCAAGGGAGATAGTGAAATGTTGAGCATCAGTATTTTGTTTATTAATGAGATTTGAGATATATGGCCGACATAATTAATTTTAGTGGGATATGCACTATTAATTAAGATTGGTCCATATTCATTTAATGCATGGGAAACCATTATTAGCGCATGGATTCAATGGTTAATTAATGAATGTATTGGAGAAGCAAATTAAATGTAAAGATGGAAAGATCCATTGGATCTGATCTAACTTAAGATCTGCGATCTTGATTAAGCGACAAAATATTTATCTGACCTAAATGAAGAGGTATAATATAACCTACTATGGTTATTGTTAAGATATCAAAGTGGAATGCAAAGTGCTGCATGGTTAATTAACTGATTGGCTAGACCTAAGCATGGAAGGCTGAACAGAGAAGCAAAGAGAGATTTCTTGATGGATTTCCAAGAAGATCTAAAGTTTGAGATGAGAATGGAGGCCACTCAGTGAATTAGCATTAGAGTTGAAACCGGATCTGGATTTGCAAAGTAAGTTGTATGAATTAGATCACACCTGCTAATTAATTTCTAACCATTGTATCAGTTCAAATCCTTTAACCAGGTTGACCTAACAGTCATTGCATAAATCCTTTGAAAAAGGTGACATTCAGATTGGAATGTTCTAAGTCCTCTAACAAGGCCACTCCTAAAAAGGTGATTAAATCCTTTAACCAGGTCACATTTGACAGTGTGTTTTGTAACCTTTGATAGGGTTGGCTCCTCACAGGGCATTACTTCAGAAGAGTAAAATTTTGGTAGAATGTTACTGGTGTTTTTTCCCATATTGGGTTTCTACGTTAAATCATGGTGTCAAAATGTGTGAATGTTATTGTTGTGTTTTACTGTTAAGTTTCTGCAAGCTTATTCCATTAATATAGTAAACTGTACACTTTTATTGTTTATTGCTGTTGAGCAGATCTGAGTTGTTGAAGTTGATTTAAAGTTTTATATGGGCACATCTAGACCTAAGGATAACTAATTCACCCCCCCCCTCAGTTATTCTAAATTCATATTAACAATTGGTATCAGAGTTGTGTTCTCTTGAAAATTTTGAAGGTACTTGGAGATAAAGATCAAGATGTATAAAAGGGATGGACCAAAGATCAACAAGGAAAATTTTCCTGCATGGAAAAGTTTGATGAAACTTCATCTGGCTGGTATTGGTGAATCTGCTAAACGACATATTGAAACAAAATATGTAGCTCCTATCAGAACTCTGAATGTTGCAGAACTAAGGGAGAAGCATGAACATAATCAAGCAATGCTGAAACTTGCATCATCTCTAAACTATCATGAATTTGAGGACATCAAAGATTAAACAAGCACAAAGTAGATGTGGGATACCCTTACAACTATCTATGGAGGTGATACGAATGTACTGAGAGCCAAATCTAAAAGCTTGAGAGTTAAGTTTGATGATTTAAAAATGCAAGAAGGAGAAAATATAGTGCAATACTATGATAGGATAAAGGAAGTTGTAAATGCTATTAGAGGAGCTAAGGAAGTCACTGATGATGATACTATCATGAGCAAGGTACTGAGTACACTTCTTCCTATTTATGCTATTAGAGTATCTGCAATTCAAGAACTAAGATGTACTCCTAATAACAATTTAACTCTGGAAAGTCTGGTAGGTAGACTTACTTCATTTGAGATGTCAAATTTTGACAACTATACTCCACAAGCTGTTGAAATTGCATTCAAGTCACAGTTGGTCATCAAAAAATCTAAGAAAGGAAAGAAATGTGTGGACAGTGACAGCAACACCTCAGATGATGATCTTGAAGAGCTTGAGGCACTTATGGCAAGAAGACTAGCAAGAGGAAAAGGAAAATTCAAAGGTAAACTTCCTATTATTTGTTTTTCTTATAACAAAGTTGGTCATATTGCTGCTAGATGCCCTAACAAGAATGAGAAGGATGAAAGAAGGGACAACAAGTATAAAGACAGAAAGGATGACTGAGACTACAGAAAGTACAAGAACTACAAAGAAAAAGGTAAGAAATCCTGCTATATAGCTGAAGAAGCTTCTGAAAGTGAATCTGACAAATCTGATGAAAATGATATAGAAGTAGTGTATGTTGCAATGAAAGATGATTATGATGATGATGAGAAAACTGCACTAATTTTTTACATGAGTAAAGGTAATCATTTGATTATTGACAGTGGTTGTTCACATCACCTGACCGGTGATAAGTGTGTGTTTATATTTGTGCACCTGCTATCTGCAACACAACACTTCAATAAGTCAATCTGTTAGTGAAAAAAACAAGGGTTAATGAGCATATAAACCATAACTTTGACTTATTTCTTTCTAACTAGGATGAGTGTAGCAAATAACATAAAAGCCCTCAGATTTATGCTAAATACCTGTGGCATAAACAACCTAGCATTAAACATTTGATTTAAAACAAGCTATTATTCAATGAGCAATGCATATTAGTCTAAAAATGGACATTATAACAATGCATGGTAATGGAACTATGAGATGAAAATGAAGCTATCTAAATCTTAGCAGCATAACA
>MU224462.1:183151-198026 GCA_018584345.1 Thuja plicata | reverse complement strand
GGAAGGAATCTTGAGATTCCTTGACTTTCTCAAGTGGGTGGAGTTGTTAATCATTCCTTAATGGAATGTGACAACATTAGGAAGTGGGTTAGGGTTAGAATTAGAATTAGGATTAGATTAGCAAGGGGGGAATGGGTTGAGATGGGTTAGAATCCAGGGTAGAAGTGGTTGAGATAGGTTAGGTTGGGTTTTAAGGGAATATAAGTGAAATGAATTAAACTTATTTAATTCATTTAAAATATAGGAATTAATTATTTAAGCATTTTATTGCTTTTTAATAATTAAGGGGACTATAGCCATTTTAATTAAATTAAATAGGCTAGGGGAATGGGTTCATTGCAAGCGGAAAATTGATTTAGGGATTTATTTAATTCCTAGCAAATTAATCATTTTTAGCCATGTATTTGATTGATTTTTTATTTTGGCTAAAAGTAAATAATTTAGTGATTTGATCACTTTAGGAGATTAAATTGATTTCAAAAGAATTATGCCAAGCAGTAATAGGGTTGTTTGGACATAATTGGGGGTATGATCACACTTAGGGAAAATAGGGTCCATAGTTGCAACAGACCAAATTCAGGTGGTTACATTTCCCCCTCTTTGAATTGATGTGCGAGCAGCACATTGATTCAAAGAAAGTTTTCAATTTTGACTTGAGAAAGATTGAGAATTCCGTTCTTGGTTGTTGAAAGAAATGTTGATGAGATTAGTCTCGCACTTGATCAAACTAAACTAATAGAAATTGATTTCAAACTTGATTATCATCCAAAGATCAATAAAAAGATTCTAAAGATACCAATTTTGAACTTGGTTATCGTCCAAAGATTGATAATACTGATTCTAAACTTGGTTATCATCCAAAAGTCAGTATGAAGCTGCCAGGAGCTTAATAAGAATCTTTTAAAATTAGGAAACACAAGATATCTAGCTTATGAGAACTAAAGCTTTCCAACCAACAGTTCTGACTTTAATCACAGAAAATATTATGCCCCTAGTTTGTTTGATAACGAAGTCATTTTTGATGTTGTTTCGAGCAAAAATTTAATTGATGATAGTGTGATCATGGACCCTCGAGAACAAAATCGAAGGAAAAGAATAAAATCCCTCAGTTTGAAATGATATATCACTTGCAGGAAGCGGTCAAGAAAGAATGGAATAGAAGAAGCGGGAAAAGAAGGTGTGTTTAAAAATAAACACATGATTATCAAGTTAATTGCATGAAAATATGAGTGGTGAGATGGATAAAAATAATGTCAGACCAAGATTTATGATAAAAGGTACATTTGGATAGATTCTTGGAACAAATGAAGCAAATCTGCAGTTTTTGAAATTGTCGTAAGAATGGTACTGTGCTACTGAAAACATTGTAGGTACCTTCAATTTGGTTCTTGATTGATTTAAAAAGAGAACAGAAATTTAATTGTAAATATCTGGGAGGAGTTTCGGAACTCCTAAATGGCTCAAAAGACCAATATAAGCCTCAAAATTTACCATTTCACTATTCATTTTCACTTTCATCCATAGTAATTCAAAGAGCTCTGTAGAGAAGATGGTAGTCCCTATGAGGAAGCATCATTTCAAGATGAGCCGACGACATCAGTGCCCAGCCAACTACCCACCGCTGGTAAGTGCTCGAAAAACTACCTTGTCAATTTTGCAAATTTCAAATTTATGCATTTTTGTAGCTTTTATAACCCCTTCCATTTTGAATCGCATTTGAGATTCCAAATCGTAACCCATAAATCTCGTGTCACATCTGGTATTTCCTAGATCACATCCAGTTTTTCTGGATTCCTACATCACATCCAGGATACCCTGGATCACATCCTGTTTGCGTAGTTTTTGTCTTTGTTTTAGGTGAAATTCATCAATGTGTTGTACCCTGTCTTCTTAGGCTCGTACCCTATATTGAAGGTTGCATCCCGTATTTTGGGGATCACACCCTGTAAACTCCATCACATCCTATATTTCCAGGATCGTATCTAGTAAATTGGATTGCACCCTTCTATTTCAGAATCACTTCTGGTTAGGAGACTTAGATTTTTAATCTTTCAGACCTATTTGCATGCTGTGAACTTTGAATTACTTAGCTGATGAGGAGTCTGCAAGGTTTACATTTGTAGCTCCTCGAAGAGATATTGGTCCTTTGCTTACAGGAGAGCAGTAGTGAAAGAGGTGGTAGGGGTCACAGGATAGACCAACAATCAGAGGACATGATAGGTCTTAGGATCAGGATACAGGTAGAGACAGAGATCCTCTTTCTAGATGTGAGCGGGAGAGAGAGTAGCTCCGAGCTAGGATTACTGCATTAGAGGCCCAAGTCACCACTGCAGATGCCTTACTAGCAGATAGGGATACACAGCTTGAGTGGCTAAGAGCAAAGAGAGATAGACAGGGTGAGATGCTCAGAGTGGAGAGGGATGCACATGCCCAAACAATAATTCACCAGGGGTAGAGGGGCACTTATTACTATGCCCTTTATCACGTAGCAGTGCCGAAGGGCTAGAGAGAACCTTCCTTTTCATGATTGGCTCAGTAGTCAGAGGGGGCCATGCCACCTCCAGCAGCTCCTTTTGTACCACCTCCTCCTCCTCCTCCTGATTAGGGAGAGGGGGTGGGGCCGAGTTAATATTTTGTACCATCTATATGACATGTGTATCTTGAGATTACATTTGTATATCTGGATCCTGCTGAGATCCCCCTTTTTTGTATGTCTGGATCCTGCTAAGGTCCCCCTTTTTTGTATGTCTAGATCCTTCTGAGATCCACTTTTGTATATGACAATCATACATGTATATTTCATTCATTTAGCCTCACTGATACTCTGATACTCTTTATGCATACTGTTCCATATTTTGATCTGTACCATGTTGTGATATATATATCTGATGCAGCTTCTTGATTGTGACATGTTTCATGAGTTCCCTTTTCTTTGGTAGATGTGGTAGAAGTATTTTGCACATGTGATGATATCTTGGTCTTTTGATGAGTCAGATTTAGACATCATTTTGATTTGATTTGATTACTAATATAAATTTGTTTTAAATGATATGCATGTGAAAATGCAAATGTATGTTTCTTGATTTTCGCTTATGCAAAATAGATGTATGGATGCACTTTAGGATGAAAAAGTAAAAATGCAATACATGGATGCTTTATTTTTGTATTTTCCTGTTGCTTCTTTTCATGAATGCAAAATGTATGCTATGGATGTGCAATGATAGATATATCAGTAATATGGATGACGTAATTAACTTGATTTTTATAAGAAGATAGAAAGCATTTTTGAGAACAAAAAGTCTTTATGCATTTATTTTCTTGTTTATATTCCATGCAATTTGTCAAAAATGTAATGATATGCAGACTCGTAGGACTTTGTCACTGGTTTGCAAATGTATAGCCCTTTTATCATCATTGGGCACTTTGTTGGAATGGAAATCTCCTGATAGTACAACCATCACTAATACCCACTGATATTATGAAAGTATGAATACTATGTTTTATTGAAATGTCAGAAATAGACTTAGGCATCAAGGCATAGAAGCCAGGATAACAAAATATTCACCTTCCTTTTAATATACCAGATTCTGATTAAGGAAAGATATTGGACCCGCAATGACTTTGAAAATTCATATCCTTGGGTATGTTATGATTCGTATAGCTTAGTCAGAATCTGGAGTAGAAAATAGACAAGGAAATCGTTTCAACCTCACCATAGTTTACACATAACGAAGATCAAGATATATGCGGCTATCCACCCATAGTAGTAGCTCTTACCATAAACATCCAAGTTAGGTGAATTTATAGGATCATTTTGAATAATCACCATACGCAGAAATTCAAGAAAACATTATGCCCCCTATCCTTGTGACTCTTTGTCTTTGTGCAGACATCATTGAGTAACTAAGAAGACACAATAAATCATCAATTGTGAATCAATCAAATAAAATTTATAACTACTTAGCTGCCCCTAGTTGAAAAAATCATTAGGACATAAAAGAATCATAATCAAACCAATAGAAAACTGTGTGTTTAAGTATTACTTGTTCATTCCTTAGTCAAACACAGCAGAGATTCATCAATCAGAAAGTTGGAATACAAGCAATATGGTGTTCCATGTTTGTGCATTGATAGGATAATCCGTTCATGTTTGCGATCAAATATAGCCTCATAGGAACTTCGTTAATGTAAATGTCATGTCTGGATATGGGATGTTTGAAAGGACACCCTTGTTTTGGAAAGTGACATTTTTTTTTGCATGTATCAAGAAACATTGTGTCCATAAGGTAAACCATCCTAGAGAAACCTAGCAACCATAACCTACCATACTAGCAAAGATGCCCCGATTGCAGAATGACTTATTCCTAAGACGTAAATGTAGACAAATCCCAAATGAGGATAAGATAGTCATTTAGAAAAATGAAGTCAATGTATGAGCGCAGGTAAAATTATGAAGGCCTAGTATTAGTAGTTCTTTGATAGATGGAGCACAGAACACAAGTGATGCCTGATTGCCAGGTTTTCACCACTTGGAAAGATATTTTCTTTTCTTTTTGCTACCAAGATGCATGTTTTACCAGGTGCTCATCATGGTACTTTTCTCTTTTTCAATTTTTTTGCTATTTTTTCTTTTTTGAATGTTTTTGCAGTATCAAGGCACCTGTTTGCTAGGTTTTCACCAAGGATACCCTTTTTATAGGATCTTTTCCACTATTTTTGGATTTCTTTAGGATCAATTTTCTGAATTTTTTTGGTATTTTGCAAGAACTTTTTGTTGTACAAGCTCTGCTAGCCAAACATCAAGCGTAGAACTTCTTCAAATGTAGAGTATTGATAGGATTTGGAAGAATGTCTCCCTTAGGTGTAGCCATTTGATAAGCTCCAATCCCAAAAGTAGCAGTGATAACATAAGGTCCCAGCCAGTTCGGTTCAAATTTTCCTTTCTGATCCCTGTTTGACTGGTGCTTAGGATTCTCCTTTAGGACAAGATCTCCCACTTCAAATTTGCGTGGTTTGACCTTCTTATTGTAACCTTTGGACATACGTGCTTGGTACACTTTGAGGTGATCAAATGCTTGTTGGCTGCGCTCATCTAGTAGGTCCAAAGAATTTACCCTATCTATGTGGTACTGCTCATCAATAACCAGACCTTGTAAAGATATCTGTAAAGATGGTATTTCAACCTCAATGGGTAGTATTGCTTCAACGCCATAGACTAGAGAAAATGGCATGGCTCCAGTTGGTGTTTGGATGCTTGTTTTGTGGGCCCATAGTGTTGGATTTAGTTGTAGATGCCAGTCTTTTCCAGACTTACTCACAGTTCGGTGTAGGATCTTGAGAATATTTTTGTTAGATGCCTCAGCCTATCCATTACCTTGAGGATAATAGATTGAGGAGAAATGTTGAGTGATATGGAACTGTTCGCAAAGGTCATCAATGTCTTGATTTTTAAATTGGCCCCCATTGTCTGTTACAATTGTAGAGGGTATCTCATATCTACAAATAATCTAGTTCAGAATGAACATAGCCACCTGTTTGCCAGTGGCTTTGATTAGCAGCATGGCCTCAACCCCCTTTGTGAAATACTTAGTGGCCATAATGATGAACTTGTGTCCATTCGAAGATTTGGGATATATTTGTCCAACCAAGTCAAAGGCCCATTGTTGAAATGGCCAATGTGTTATGAAAGGTATAAGTTCTCTGGCAGGAGTATGGATAAGATTTCCATGTGTCTAGCATTTAAGACATGCCTTTGAAAACTGAATAGCATCTTTCTCCATCGTAGGCCAGTAATAGCCTACTCTAAGTAGTTTCTTGGCTAATGAAAATCCATTTGAGTGCAATCTACATACACCTTCGTGGACCTCTTTTAATGCTAGATCGAACTCTTCAAGTTCTAAACATCTAAGAAGTGTACCGTCGAGACCACGTTGATATAGATTGTTAGTTATGAGGACGTAATGTGATGATGTCCTAATCTGGGATCTTTTCTCATTTCTGGATAGATTTTTAGAGATAGTTTGGTCAGAAAGGTAAGCAATGATATTGGCATACCGAGATTGGTCTAGGGTATTCAAAGCACATATTACCTGGTATTCAGGGGTATCAAATGTAGGATAGGATAGTTCTTCCACCAAGAATTCATAGCGGAATTGATGTTCTTCTAGTTGAAACATGTATGCCAAGGTAGCCATAGCATCTACAGCTTTATTCTCTGATCTTGGTATCTGCTAGAAGGTGACGGAGACAAATTATTTCTTTAGGTCATCAACTAGTTTCTTCTAGGGCATCAAATTTTCATCCTTCATTTGATACTCCCCATTGAATTGATTGATAATTAGTTGGGAGTCACCATATACATGTAACTCTATGATCTTCCACTCCATAGCTAGCTTAAGGCCATTTACCAATGCTTCATATTCTGAAATATTGTTGGTGCATGGGAACATCAATTTGTAATATTTGGGAATCTTGTAACCTTGAGGAGTTATGAATAGGACCCCTACTCCAGATCCTTGTTGAGTGAATGAACCGTAAATGTACATCTTCCATGGATATTCAATGAGATGCATGATTGTTTCATCAAGGAATTCAATGAGTAGAGGTTCATCATCTTGGAGTGGTGAATCAGCCAATTGATCTACAAGGACCTGCCCTTTGATAGCTCTCCATTCTACATATTCAATGTCAAACTCACTTAGAATCAGGACCCATTTTTCCAAATGTCCTGTTAATGTTGTTTTGTTCAAGAGGTACTTTAGAGGATCAATCTTAGCAATGAGCTTCACTGTATGAGAGACCATATAGTGTCTTAATTTTTGTGATACAAAGACAACTGCTAAGCATGCTTTTTCAATAATTCTATAATTGAGCTCATAAGCGACCAGTGTTCTACTAATGTAGTAGATAGCTCTTTATTTTTTGGTTTCATCCTCTTATGCCAGTAATACCCCTAGGGATGTAGTTGTAGCTGAAATATATAGGAGTAGGGGCTTTCCATGAATAGGTACCATAAGAACAGGAGGATTAGCTAGGTATCCCTTCAATTCTCTGAAGTTTGCTTCATAGTGTTCATCCCATTTGAAGGTAACCCCTTTATCTAGTAACTTAGTAAAGGGTTGGGCCCTATCTGCAAGTTGGGACATGAATCTCCTGATGGACTGAAGTCTTCCTTGTAGCATCCTCATTTGACTGATGTTACATGGAGGAACCATCTCTAGTATAGCTTTAACTTTAGTAGGGTGTACCTCAATTCCTTTCGCTAAAACAATGAACCCTAGGAGCTTCCCTAATTGGACCCCAAAGGAACATTTCTTTGGATTGAGCCTGAGTTGAAACTACTCCATTCAATCTAATATTTTTCTTAGGTCAGCAATGTGAGTACCTCTTTCTTTGGATTTAGCCAATGTGTCATCCATGTAGTCCTCCATGTTCTTGTGCATCATGTCATGGAATATTTTTTTCATGGCTCTTTGATATGTTGCGACAGCATTCTTTAACCCGAAAGGCATGACATTCTAGAAAAAGGTGCCCCATGTGCATGTAAATACCATTTTCTCTTGAACCTCCGGGGCAATCTTGATTTGATTATAGCCCGAGAATCTATCCATTAATGAATACATCTGGAAGCTTGCTATAAGATCTATGATCATGTCTATGTTAGGTAGAGGGAAGTCATCTTTTAGACATGCCTTGTTCAAGTCTCTGAAGTTTGTACATATCCTAATAGATTTATCAGATTTAGACATGGGGACCACATTAGAGATCCATCCTGCATAGGCAATGACTCAGATAAACTCAACTTTCAACAACTTCTCTAGTTCCACTTTTACCAATAACACAACATGAGGATGCATCTTTCTAAGTTTTTTCTTTACGGGCTTGATCCCGGGAGCTATATATAAGTGGTGCATAATTAGATTAGGATCTAGCGCTGACATATTAGTATAGGACCATGCAAAGTTGATCTTCTTCTCTTTTAGGAACTCTGTGAACTGTGTCTTCTTCTCTTCTGATAAAGATTGTGCAAGGTGGACTATTTGAGGATTTTCAACAGTGCCCAAATTTACTTGCTTTGTTGGTTCAATCAGTACCGAAGACCTTTCTTGAAAGTTTTCAGGGAGGATATCAAGAGTCTCATCCTTTGGCACCTCGGAGAGGTTTTCACCATTGGATATGTCTTTCTTCTATACTGTTTTGGGATCTGATACTGCCACAGAGTGGTTTTCACCATCAGTCTACTTTTTCTTTTTATTTTTTAGTTTTTGACTAAGAAACTTGATATCCTCCTATGACATGCTCTCGCTCCTTGCATTGGTGGAAGAAGGGTAAGGTTCACAAGCATTGAGATAACAAGATAGGGTGTGGTCATTAGAAAAGTTGAGGATAGGAGTAGGATATGTTTCAGTACAATCAATTAGGTTTGAAAGTACCAATGTTAGGGAGTCAGTCTCTGGGAAGGACAACATCCTGTTAGCATCAAGACCATTAACTGACATGACATGATCTGTTAAGTTAATTTATTCAATATTTAGATCAATAAGAGTGAGATCTTCGTTAAAAGGGTCATTGTTAGTTATATGTGGACCAAAATCTAGTGACTCGTCAGTAGAGATCTCATCATCATCTCTCTGTAAAAGAAGGCTTCTTGCTTGTAGTCTATGAAATTATTTTAGACTTATGTATTCACCAATTTCTCCATCAATGATTAGGGGAAGGAACTCTTCTTCTGCTTCAGGATTATCAATGTCATTGAGAGGATTGTCATACTATTTACGAGGAGATGAGGGTGCCGCAAACATGTGAATTGTATCTATTCCAATATCTTTAGTGGCAACATATAGCTCTTCCCATTCATAGTCATGACAGTCCATTATTTCATCATCATATCTGTTTAAATATTCAGCAATGGTTATCTGGTGTACCCAGTTAGCCATCTGTAGATCAAAGTGTAGTAGATCTAGGACATGTGAAATTGTGACCAATTTCCCCTAGTTAGGATGTAAATCCTATTGTCAGGGTGTCTCTTGAGTAATTGTTGCTATGGTGTCTCCTACCTCTTGAATAGGAGGTTGTGCTAGTAAAGGGGTGTGAAGATCTTGTGGTACCTCAAAGCTAGGTATATAGCGTTCTCCTTGGTAGTTGGGGTCCTGTGTGCCAACATGTAACAATCTCTCATAGGACCACTGCTCTTGTTCATCTGTTTCATCACTCCCTTTATCCAAGTGTGGACTCTCTTTTGAAGCGGGTTTATCAGTATTAGCATTAAAACCAAGTCCTATTTTATCTCTAGTATTCTAGAACTCCATGGGTATAGGTTCAATAAGCCCTCATCCTATGTTATTTAGAGGTCCCTTTCCTTTGTATCCCATCTGTTTGAGGAAATCATATCTCTTTCCATACTATTCTGGGGATATCTTCACATGTTTGACCTCAGATTCCACCGGTTCTCCTTTGTAAAGCCAGTCTAAGACTACCTATTTTTCTGTGTTATCTGAAGGAGATGCGGATGCCTTTACCATGCCATTTTCTTTGTGTACTTCTAGCTCCTTGGATGCTATAGGTGTGAATGTTGATGAAGTTTTTTTGTAGGATCGTGGTGACACCAGAAGTTCTATCAGTGAGGGAGTCAAGTCCAGCTTGTACTCTCCCATACCTGTTTCTTCAAGTTTCAAGGTTTTTCTAAAACCCTTCATAACCATGTCCTTGGTAGTTTCAGGAGCAACTGCATTCGTAGCCTCTTTGTTTTGTGGGACCATGATACCTTCTTTGATATTGTTGCAAGTGTAGTTAGCGTTTACAGGAATCATCACTTCCACCCCATTATGTGGGAATTTTATGCATTGGTGGTAAGTGGAAAGTATAGCTTGCATCTCATGAATCCATGGTCTCCCTAGTAGGATATTGTAGGCCAATGGTAGATCCAGAACTTGACATATGATGTTCCTCTCAAACGGTCTGACTCTGATAGGTAGAACAATAAGACCTCTGGAGGATCTTTCTTCCTCATCATAAGCTTTGATGGTTATCTTGCTTCTAGATTCAGTTTTTTGTTCTGAGAGACCTAGTTTCTTAATTAGATCCAGTGTACAGATATTCAATTTTGCGCCTCCATCTATCAACATGCGTCTGACACGGGATTTGTGAATAAGGACTTCAATATGGAGGGGTTGATTATGTGGATGTGTCAATGATTTGTCATCCTCTTTAGAAAAGGAGAGGTAGTGTGGCGCTAAGATGTGATTGACCATCGCTTGGAATTTGTCTATATCAACATCCTTTGGGATGTTAGAAGCATGTAGAGCTTGTTCTAGGATTTCCCTATGTACTGTGGATATTTTGAGCAACTCAAAAATGGAAATTTTGGCAAAGGTTCATTTTAATTGGTCTACCAAGTCATATTTTTCTCTAGGAATAGTAACCACATGTTTTGATGCTGGTTTAGGAATAGTTACAATAGGAACCTTGGATGTTGATGTCGGTTTTGGAGGTCCTTTGATTGTAACCTATTCTTGGCTCCGTGTTACAACATTCAAGTGAAATGAGACACCTTTAATTGTGACCACATTGATGGATTTGGTTTTAATGTCGAGCATATTTATCATGTTGTCATTCTTGGAATAGGTGTAGTTTACCTCATTACTCTTGCCTTTAGATGTTTCTCCTTGATCATAATTAGGAAAGGGTTTGTTGAATGTTGTATGATCCTCATTGGTAGTGTGTCTGTCTACTTTGATCTTACCTCCTTCAATGAGGTCTTGGATGACATGTTTAAGCTTGAGGCAATTATTAGTCTTGTGTCCCTTGTTTTTGTTGAAGACACAATAGGAGTTATCATCCCACCACTTGGGTTTGACCATTGGTTCCCACGGTTTGGAATCTAGGATAGTTAGAACTTTGTTATCCAATAGTGTTTTCAGAACAGTCTCAAGAGGCTCCCCCAAAGGAGTGAATGTTCTTTGGGGTTTTGATGTCCATGTCTGACCCTTGCTATTATCATTGTTTGCTTTGGGTATGGGAGTTGTTACCTTAGCATCCTTTCTTTCTTGTATGCCATTGGTTAGATTGAATACCTCGAGTTTAGGATTAATGTTAGAGGCATCAACCACTCCGTCATTAACAACATTTTTATTTTGTTTCCACCATTTAGGCTTGGAGTTGGAGTTGTTGGTCTTGTTTTCATTTTGAAGGGTGATCTCTCCCCTTTTGACCATGACTTCCTCAATAGGGAGGGCATTTTTAATCATTCTATCGAAGCTTGGATAATCCTACATTTGTAAAGCGTAGTTCAATTCAGGCACTAGATTATTAATGAATATCTCCATCTTCTTTGTTTTGAGAATGGCCCTTGAATATCGTGCAAAAATCTTCCTCCATCTTTGTAGGAAGTGTGTAAATGATTCTCAAATTCTTTGTTTGGTATTACATAGGTCCATCATAGTTACATCATGTTGGATGTTGTAGGAGTAATGTTTGATGAATCGTTGGATCAATTCCTTGAATGTCTTAACCTTAGGGTTTAGTTTTGAGAGCCACTCCATGGAATTACCTCCTAGACTTCGTGGAAATAGTCGCATGAGGTATGTAGGTTCGTGCATGTATTCTATGCTAAGAGCACAGAATTCCCTCACATGGTTGTGCGGGTCAGTTTCCCCTGTGTACTTGTCATACTTTGGTCTTGCCACGTTGGGAGGAAATGGGACCATATTGATACTCTTATCAAAAGGAAATGGACAAATGGTGTCCAAAGAGTACTTTGTTTTAGGTTTCTCCTTCTCCTATTTGAGGTTTGTGAGCTCTATTTTCATCAAATTGAGTTGTTTGGTGAGAATAGATATAGAATATGGTACCTCCTTTTCCTTGAGTTTTTCCACATCATAATCCTTGGGTAATTTGACACCTGTGGATGCTAGATGAAGGAATTACTTTTATTTATCCTCATCAATCATCCTTTCCATTATCTGGTGGAACCTCTTGCTTTGTTTAAGTTTTTCATATTCTTCCTTAGTGATTTCATCCTCACTGCCAGATTCAAATAAAGGACGTTCAAACTTGGGTTCTTCTTCTTCATCAGTATCTTTGGGCTTTTGGTATTTTCCATTGTTATATTCCTCAAAGGCCTTGCTCCATCTGCGAGTGTTGCTATCCATTTGTGGGGAATCAAGATCGAGCAGGGAACTATGAGAAGTTTCTCCTTTAAAGTGTGGTGTTTTAGGAGGCACTTTTGATCCTTTAGATGTGTACTTCTTGTGTCTTGTGTTAACCATGAAGTTGTTTTGTCAACTTTGTAAATGTTTCTCAATAGTGCAAGTGAGAGTTTCAGATTGTTCAAGTGGGTGTGTCTAGGTAAAAGTAACTGTTTGTCATTGGTGGATGTAAGTGATTCCAACGTCAGAGGGTTAAAATGCCTTGATAGTGAGCTGGGAACCAAGTTGTTGGTGGAAAGTGGGTAGACCACACATATTGAACTGATCGTGAAAGACTGACTAAGCATGCAAGGTAGGCATTTCAAAAGAGTCTTGAAATTACAACAAGGAGACCAGAAAAGACAACAGGAACCAGCTAAAGAGCTAAAAGGGTATCCTAATCAACTGAGACTTTCTAAGAATTTATCTTGCAAATGCCCACTATCTTGAATACGAGCTCCCAGATGTGAGCCTCTGATGATACCATATGCAAGCCTAGAATCTGGATGCAACTATGTGCTGACCAAATGCGAGCCAAAATACCAAATGCAATCCTAAATATTGCATGCGATTTGGGAAATTCAGGATGCGATCTTATGATGTCTTTGTTAATTCTAGTCAGTTTTGAAAAGTTCATTTTTGAAGTGCGTGAAGTTGCTTGTTTCCAGATTGTGTTAAGAGGTGTCATAATGCTTGAAAAACACTTGTACTCTAGGGTTTGAAATTTGTTGATTTTTTTGAGGAGCTTATCTTCTTAATGGTCTTTTGAACATATCAAACAGTGTTGCATTGTTAGGGAGGTGAAACAGACACACATCTTGTTCCTATTCTCTAGGTGGAGGATGAAAATATTTGCTCATTGACTTAGGTACACACTCAAATGCTAATCAAAATATAGCAATCACCAAGCACGCAATGGCTCTAGTCATGATGTTGTATTAGCTGACTCCAAACGCAAGTGAGGGCACAATATGACGAGTGTCTTGGGGTAATTACTTTTTTCCTTGCACAAAGATTATCACCCTTTCGGGGATGAATCAGGAATTCTTTCCGTTAAAGTTGTTGTAGATTATTGGGAAATCTATTTGAAACTGTCCCCTATAGAATTGCACAAGGCAAAATTTAGGCGTATATCCCTATGAGTACCTAAATATATGTAGTCTCGCAAGCAAGATTCAAGTGGCTCCACTCTACATATACCCATATATGTTCAAGGAATGATGTCAAAATTCCATGATCAAAACCAGCTCCGTCTTCTGAGGCTTTAGCCTACGAGGAAGAAACTATTTATAGTGATTTGGAAGGGTTGGCGTAAAACCTATCCTCACTTGGGTCGTTCCCGGGAGATTTTTTCCTCAACCGGCAGGCCCTCTACTATTAAATAAACGTACAAATGATTGGCAAGCTTTGGATGTCTAGATTTCTGATTCTTCCAAAGAAGAAGAGCATACTCTGCTAATCTAAACCATTTTCTCCCAAAACACGTAAAGTAATGTTCATTCCCTCAAGCTATGTTGAGCTTGATTTAGTTTGTTCCTATTTAAGAAAAATAGGATTGCTTAAAAAAGAAATTTTGCCTTGTTCAATTTGCCACAAGATTTAGTGAGTTGCTTGTTCAATTACTGATCCAAATTGAATTAAACGATTGAACTTGTTCTTTGATCCCATAGATTTAGTGCTTTGATTGTCCAATTTCTGATTCCAAAAGAAATTATACGATGTAGTTGTTCTTTGATCCAAAATATTTTAGTGATTTGTGTTGTTCATTTACTAATCCCAAATGAAATTAAACTGTGAGATTGCTTGTTCATTTACCTCCAAATTCCTTTCAACCCATAAACTGATGTGTGAGTTTTTGATTTTTCTTAAAAGGAAAAGAGCATAATCCCCTAGTCAGTTTAGTGATAGATTGGAATATGTATCTTAATTTTGAAAGCAAGTAAATAGAGGTCAAGATGGGGGTTGGGAAACCTAAAAAACCAAGTTAGTATCTATTTATTTCAACTCCCACGAAAAACCTTCAAGAAAAAACCTGTAAACACTTGTTAGGCTACAAGATACCAAAAACACAACTTGTCAAAATGTTAGAGTTAGGCAAATGAAGTGTGCAAACTTTCTAACCAGATGAGAGCCTAAAAAAAATCATTAAATGTGATATTGTATATTGTATGTGCGACCTTTCTTACTAGATGCAATAGTATGCTTCCCAGATGCGAGCCTAAACTGAAAATGATCCAGGAAATCCTAGATGTGAGCCTCGTTTATTGCGGTGGGATGGCGTATCTCAGATGCGATCCAGAATGATAAAAAATGAGCCTGTAACAGAATTCTGGGCATACAAATTAGTGAAAAATTGATTAAAAATGAGGCCAAGTTGGAAATCGAGCCCCACAGTGGGTGCCAAAAATGTGTGTGTATATTTGTGCACCTGTTATCTGCAACACAACACTTCAATAAGTCATTTTGTTAGTGAAAAAAACCAGGGTTAATGAGCATATAAACCATAACTTTGACTTATTGCTTTCTAACTAGGATGAGTGTAGCAAATAACATAAAATCCCTCAGATTTATGCTAAATACCAATGACATAAACAACCTAGCATGAAAGATTTGATTTAAAACAAGCTATTATTCAATGAGCAATGCATATTAGTCTAAAAATGGACATTATAACAATGCATGGTAATGGA
>MU224462.1:151773-183081 GCA_018584345.1 Thuja plicata | reverse complement strand
TCTTTTGTGCTCCAAAATGCATACTATTTATAGGAGAGAGAGAGAGAGAGAGAGAGAGAGAGAGAGAGAGAGAGAGGTTCATTAATGAGTTGAGTGACTCATTAATGGTGGTGTAAGAGTCATTAATGCCTTGAGCATTAATGAGGCACGAAGGAGACACGGGCTTAAGGCATTTTCATTAATGAGGCATTAATGAAAGCCTTAAAGAAGCATGGGAAGGGTGTAAGAGGGTGGCTTGAGAAGGTGGACTTGAGGAAGGAATCTTGAGATTCCTTGACTTCCTCAAGTGGGTGGAGTTGTTAATCGTTCCTTAATGGAATGTGACAACATTAGGAAGTGGGTTAGGGTTAGAATTAGAATTAGGATTAGATTAGCAAGGGTGGAATGGGTTGAGATGGGTTATAACCCAGGGTAGAAGTGGTTGAGATAGGTTAGGTTGGGTTTTAATGAAATATAAATGAAATGAATTAAACTTATTTAATTCATTTAAAATATAGGAATTAATTATTTAAGCATTTTATTGCTTTTTAATAATTAAGGGGACTATAGCCATTTTAATTAAATTAAATAGGCTAGGGGAATGGGTTAATTGCAAGTGGATAATTGATTTAGGGATTTATTTAATTCCTAGCAAATTAATCATTTTTAGCCATGTATTTGATTGATTTTTTATTTTGGCTAAAAGTAAATAATTTAGTGATTTGATCACTTTAGGAGATTAAATTGATTTCAAAAGAATTATGCTAAGCAGTAACAGGGTCATTTGGACATAATTGGGGTAATGATCACACTTAGGGCAAATAGGGTCCATAGTTGCAACAGACAAAATTCAGGTGGTTACAATAAGGACAAATTTGAGACATTAGATCAATGCAAAGGTGGATATATTAAATTTGGTAATGACACACCTTGTAGAGTTAAAGGGAAAGAATCAATTCAATTGACTAATAAGATTAGATGTGATGATTTATATTGGGTTGATGATCTTAAGTATAACTTGTTGAGTGTTTCTCAGTTAAACACATCTGGTTACAGAGTTGAGTTCCATCACAGAAAAGCAAAGATCTATGATACAAATGGAGAATTAGTTGGAGGTGGTGAGAAAACAAAAGGTAACTTGTTTTATCTTGATTTAGCTGAAGAGACATGTTTGTTTGCAATATATAATGATGTTTGTCTATAGCATAAGAGGCTATGTCATGTTAACTTTGACAACTTGGTAAGCATAAGTAAAGTGAAAAAGGTTAGAGGGCTACCTAAGTTAAAGAAACCTGAGAATGTAATGTGTAAGCAATGTCAGTTGGGCAAGATGACTAAATCTAGTTTTAAAAGAAAAACTCATACTTCTGATAATATTCTAGAATTAAATCATACTGACCTTTGTGGACCTATTGGTGAGAAAAGTTACTGTGGAGACAAATATTTTATTTTATTACTAGATGACTCCTCTAGGATGATGATTGTTATGTTTCTAAAAGAAAAATCTGATGTGTTTCAGTTATTTAAGTGGTACTTGACAAAATTTGAAAAGGAAACATGTAAGAGCCTAAAATGTCTGAGATCTGACAGAGGAGGAGAATTTATTTCTAACGAGTTCAACATGTTTTGCAATGACTGAGGGATAAAAAGATAGATGTCAACACCTAGGACACCACCACAGAATGGTATAGCTGAAAGGAGAAATTGATCTATCATGGATTGTGCCAGAACATTAATGATAGAGAAAAATGTTGCACAGAAATATTGGAGAGAAGTTGTAAGCACAGCTGTTTATGCCCTGAACAGAGTACAAGTATAGAAAGGTACAAATTCTACACCTTACGAGCTATGGTATGGATATGCACCTACTGTAAGTTACTTCAAAGTCTTTGGGAGAAATTTTTTTATACTGAAGGATAACATAAATGGTAAAATTGATGCTAAAGGAGAAGAAGGCATATTTCTTGGATATTATACTAAAAGTAAGGCATACAAATGTTTGAATTCTAACACTAACAAAATTGTGGAAAGTGCAAATGTTAGAATTGATGAATATGCAGAAAGAAATGAAGTTGAAACCATGATTGAGCCTGAAAGTTACAGATCATTCACATATCCTAAAGAAGAAGATTCTAATGAAGCTGAAAATGAAGTTACCGAGCAACAGTTTGCACCTGACGAGACACAGAATGACATTGTCGAGCAACAGAAAGTGACTGACAAACTATCTAATGGATATGCCGAGTCACAGTTTCACCCTGAACTGAACTTAAATGATCAAAATGAAGCTGAGAAAGAGCCTACTTTGGAAAAATATGTAAGAAGGCACCATAAACCTGATCAAGTCATAGGATCAATGGATTCAGCTGTCATGACAAGAGGCAAATTAAGAGAAGACACATGTTTGTTGTGTGATTTCGAGCCTAAGACAGTAAATGATTCTTTGGACAATGAAGACTGGATTCAAGCCATGAACGAAGAGATAGACCAAATTGAAAAGAACAAGACATGGACACTAGTACCTAGACTTGAAAACAAAAATGTAATTGGTACTAAGTGGGTATTCAGAAACAAGCTAAATGAACATGGAGAGGTCACAAGGAATAAAGCAAGACCGGTATGCAAGGGTTATGCACAAGAGGAAGGAATTGACTATGGAGAGACATTCGCCCCAGTTGTAAGATTGGAAAGTGTGAGAACTTTACTTGCGTATGCAGCCTACAAAGGATTTAAATTCTATCAAATGGATGTGAAGTCTGCATTTCTAAATGGGGTACTAGAAGAAGAAGTATATATTGAACAAGCTAATGGATTTGTTGACCCAAGTAAGAGGAACATGGTCTGCAGACTGCACAAGGTGTTATATGGACTGAAGCAAGCACCAAGAGCATATCATGAAAGATTGCACAATTATCTAATGAAGATTGGATTTGCAAGAACTAATGACAACAACAATCTATATTTGAAGATAGAGCAAGGTAAAGGAATTTTATTGGCTGAAATTTTTGTAGATGACATCATATTCAGTGGACAAGATATGATATGTAAGTCATTCTCAAAGGAGATGCAAAGTGAATTTGAAATTTCTATGTTTGGTGAGATAAAATTCTTTGTTGGACTACAAATACATCAAATGAAGAATGGTATCTATATTACACAATCAAAATATATCAAGGAGATACTAAAAAATTTTGGTATGTAAGATTCAAAACCAGTGAGTACACACATGGCTACTAGATAGAAGTTGACAAAGAATGATGATACAAAAGAGGTAAATCAAACACTGTACAGATCAATGATTGGTAAGCTGCAATATGTTGTACATAGTAGACCTGATATTGCATTAGCAGTTGGAATTATTGCTAGATTTTTTTCTAATCCAAAAGAGACACATATTATGGTGGTAAAAATAATTCTAAGATATTTGAAAGGTACAGAAGACTATGGCCTATATTACAAAAGGAATGACAAGTTTGAACTCAAAGTCTATACTGATTCTGACTGGGCTGGTAATATTGATGATAGAAAAAGCACCACAAGAGGAGAATTTCTTTTGGGGAAAAGATTAGTTTCCTGGACAAGCAAGAAATAGAATTGCACCTTACAATCTACAGCTGAAGCCAAGTATGTGGCAGCAACAGTTAACTGTTCCAACATTGTGTGGTTGAAGATACTACTGAAAGGTGTGAAAGAGGAGATCAAAGAACCACTTGTCATATATTGTGATAACACGAGTGCCATTAATATTTCTAAAAATCCTTTAATGCACTCTAAGACAAAACATATAGCTATCAAGTATCATTACTTGAAGGAGCTAGTACAGAATAATGAAGTGAGACTGGAATATGTGAACACTAAGGAACAGTTGGCAAACATATTTACAAAAGCATTACCCAAGAAAGCTCATGAGTATCTAAGAGGTAAATTGGGGGTAATTCCCCTAACTGAGGCTAACTAGTACTAAATGGTACTGTTGCATCAAATGTTTTAATCAGAACACTTGACACATTGATGCACAGTAAGTCACATTTTTAGGATGCTGCCTAAAAACTGTGAAGTGGAAAACAAGAACAGAAAAGTAAATCAGTCATACACAAAGATGACAGGAACAACATGATACAAAGCTTAGAATAGAGAGAAATATGCATGATAAAGATGTCAATCTTTGGCATTGTTGTCAAAGAGGGAGATTATTGCTAAAACAACAAGTAACAATAGATACAAGGGAGATATTACTGAAAGAGGGACCTGAATAGAAACAAAAAACATTAGTGTGATTATAGACACAGAGGGAGTCTGAATGAAGGTTTGTTCATATCAGGAACACAGACACTTTTTGATTGTATGGTAACTTTGGTTGGAAGTTATTGTTTTATAGTTTAGTGTTGCCATCAATGCCAAAGAGGGAGATTGTTGGAAAGATTGATACAATGTAGACAATTGTTATTTTTTCATTGATGTCAAACCTTAACTGGTGAGACTATTGTTGTATGTTTGAGTACCTCATCCATTGATTGATGAAGATTTGAAGAGAATGGGATAACAAGAAGACCAAGGAAATGGTTGAGTTATGAGTATAAACCAGGGTACTTGATCATCTGGCACTTTGGCAAAGTGATACGTTGTTTATCTTGCACTGACAGTTCACTGGAAGGTCAATTTTGAGAAAAGAAAAGTCGACACCGAGCAAAGTGAAAGGTGATTCTGAGCAAAGAAAAGATGATTCCAAGTGCCAGTGAAATGTCGAGGGAGACAGTGAAATGATGAGCATCAATATTTTGTTTATTGATGAGATTTGAGATCTATGGCCGACATAATTGATTTTAGTGGGATATGCATTATTAATTAAGATTGGTCCATATTCATTTAATGCATGGGAAACTGTTATTAGCACATGGATTCAATGGTTAATTAATGACTGTATTGGAGAAGTAAATTAAATGTAAAGATGGAAAGATCCATTGGATCTGATCTAACCTAAGATCTGCGATCTTGGTTAAGTGACAAAAGATTTATCTGACCTAAATGAAGAGGTATAATATAACCTACTATGATTATTGTTAAGATATTGAAGTGGAATGCAAAGTGTTGCATTGTTAATTAATTGATTAGCTAGACCTAAGCAGAGAAGGCTGAATAGAGAAGCAGAGAGAGATTGCTTGACAGATTTCCAAACAGATCTGAAGTTTGAGATGAGAATGGAGGCCACTCAGTGAATTAGCATTAGAGCTGAAACTGGATCTGGATTTGCAAAGTAAGTTGTACGAATCAGATCACACCTGCTGATTACTTTCTAACCATTGTATCAGTTCAAATCCTTTAACCAGGTTGACCTAACAGTCATTGTATAAATATTTTGAACAAGGTGACATTCAGATTGGAATGTTCTAAGTCCTCTAACAAGGCCACTCCTAACAGGGTGATTAAATCCTTTAACCAGGTCACATTTGACAGTGTATTTTGTAACCTTTGACAAGGTTGGTTCCTTACAGGGCATTAAGTCAGAAGAGTAAAATTTTGGTAGCATATTACTGGTGGTTTTTTCCATATTGGGTTTCCACGTTAAATCATGGTTTCAAAATGTGTGAATGTTATTGTTGTGTTTTACTATTAAGTTTTTGCAAGCTTATTCCATTAATACAGTAAACTGCACACTTTTATTGTTTATTGCTGCTGAGCAGATCTGAGTTGTTGAAGTTGATTTAAAGTTTTATATGGGTACATCTAGACCTAAGGATAACTGATTCACCCCCCCCCCCTCTCAGTTATTCTAAAGAAAATTAAAAGATATAAGAAGCCCTACCTCACCCAATGGTGAAAACATGGAAATAGGTGGAAGAAAATGAATTCTCTATGAAAAGGAAAACAACTCTAGATAAGAGGGAGAGATTGGGGCACAAATCCAATGAGCCGCTACCCACAAAAAATTGACGAGTTACTCAAACACAACGAGTAAAAGATTGATTTTCTCGAAAATGATTTGGAGCAAAACCCCAATTTCTCAAAATAAAAAGTGTGGAAAATAAATCTTTTTCCATTATATAAAGTCACTTTTTCCAAAAGCCTAAATAGGCTAAAAAATAAACCACTTAAAATAATTACATCGAAAACTAAAGACTTCCCAAAAATCCTCACTAAATAATTAAATCATTTCCAATTAAATGGAATTTGACTACGACAAATTTTTTGGTAATTAAAAATAACCTCCCCCCCAAAAAATAATTTAAATCAACATTTAATTTATAACTCTACCGTGAAACTTGTGGGAAGTCTACATGCACAGACATATATTGGTCTCAACACAATTATACAAATTAAGGTCAAGTTCACCCAACGTACGAGAGGTATAATTAATCAATTATGGATACATCGTCCATACAAGGATGATATTTTCTAAATCATGAATGGTCGGTAAAACTATCTCCTTTTCCACTACTGGGGATAAGACATGCTCAAATCTACAACTTAGATGGAGACAATGTCTGGTACTTGTTCACTAAAACACACATACAACAAGTAAAACTGCTCGCAGTATAAATAGCCAAAGAATACACATGAATAATTGAAGTACGCTTAATGGAACAATGGCGCTCTAGTGACATGATCATTTGTATGTATTAGAATGTCACAACACTATTCATTTCATATTTAATCCTCAATGTACATATCATTAAAATTAAACATTAAATAATCATTTACAATAATACGAGCATATATTAGTGAAAACCTTGGTGAAATAACCATCCGCAATAAATGCACAATATAACAAGAAATCAATAATAATCACCATGATAATATAACCCAATGTTATCGATCACAACATACCCAGATATCATCATAAATCATCATGTCACATCCTAGTAGAATCATCATGTAGATATGATCAAAATAGTAAGAAACAATATAATCTAATATTTACATCAATAATGATACTAGTAAAACCAAAATAACGTACTGTAATCAAATGTATCACATAGTACAAATATCTAATCTATAGGAGTTGATGAAAAACTATCAACCCTACAGCTCCCAAGCATCACCTGCATGCAAACACCTGTCGGAAAGAGAAAAGCAAAAGTTATGGAGGCCAGAAACAAGAGATCCGTGGAAGAGGAAACATCCTTAATTGATTTAACAATAATGGAATTGGAAATAAAAAATACAAAGAGATCAATCCTTATAAAGGATAATGAGAAAAAAAAGGTGGAGAAACCTAGGTTGCATGAATAATTAATAAAAGAATTAATTATAACATGCCTAAAGTTTAGGTTAAGTAAACTAGAGATAAAAAGGTGACTTAATAATTAAATCAATAATGATTTAATTAATAAGTGAATAAAGTGTCTTAATAATTAACTCAATAATGATTTAATTAATAAGTGAAAATACCTTTTTTACTCTAACACCCCCCTTAAGATAAACTTATGGAAAAGCTAAAAACCTAGAAACAACTACTGAAAGTAGGAAATGGGTCCCGACAACAAGGCCTGATCAGGTACGCAAGTACAAAAAATATCTGTAAAGAGGAGAAAAGGGAGAAAACCCAGTGGGAAAAACCCCTCTCTGAAAAGAGATGAAGACTAGTGAAGGACTAAAGAAGCCTGCAAATACATAATGTCCCAGAAAATAGGAACAAAGGAAGAACATGTAGAACACCTTCAAAGCATGAAGCTGCAAACACTGTCAAAGAATAACAGTTGGAACCTCCATTGTAATAGAACATGATTAGGTAGAGAAGACTCTAAACAAAACTTGAAGAGTTGATCAATCAAAGATAGAAGGATGCCTCCAAAATAGGAAAAAAAGAGTCTCCATATGGTAAATGATCCATCTCACCAAAATCCATAAGTACCCAACCACTGCATCTACCTAGTACATAGGAACAAATACTGAATACATAGATCACTCCATCAAACCAAGGAAGCATAAAAACCAATAGGAGATACCCCCTCCCCCACACCATAATGTTGAGCAGGGAGAGGCATGATAGGTACACTAGATCAGACTACCATGAATAATTTCATGATGAAGAACGTACAAACATATATAAAGGATGGTGTCGTGCAAGGATCACTCTCTTGACACACATCATGAGGCTAATTTCATGGGAGGAACACTCACTTGACAAAGGTAGATGGAAAATAAAGCAAACATCAAACCTCCCCCATGGCACTTTATAATATAGTGCAAGTACAATCAAGCACAAAATGTGCAAGATCCCAAGCATGCATCAAATGACACTTTATTTTAGTGTGTTTGCAAAAAAAGAAATGTGACAGAAATAGATGTCTACAATATCAAGGAAAGATAGAAAGCTATAGAAACATGAATAACAGCTAAAAAGAAGTCATCCCATGCATGGAAAATGATCCCAAGACCTTAAACATCCAAGATATCCACCAGATTGCAAAAACACAAAAAGTAAATAAAAAATACCTAGAGCAGAATCTAGGTGACCCATGAAATAAGATAGAGCACTGAATCAGCTTTCCAACATCATGCGGAAGTCAAAAAATAGAGTCTGAATGAGCAAGATATGGCTCCCAGAGTGCAAAAAGGAACCCTGAATTTAACTGGAAAAAATAGCTGCAAGATGGAAATATTAGTAATCCAAACCTAAAAAATCAGGTTGGGCCTCGAACCATCTTTCCGATGATATCTCGTTTGGCCAAAAACACCTCCGTTTGCTCAAGATACAAGCAAAAAAATGAAGACTGCTCCAAAACAAGAAGACAACCAAGAAACCCAAATTGCCATGCAAAAAAAAAATCAAAAAAATGGTGGAATGATTTTCAAGGCAGCATGGAAACCGAGGCAGTGTAAAAAAATGAGGCAAATTTGCCTTGAAAACCATGCCAAGGTCGTCCATGCAAAAAAGAAGGCCTAGATTTCAACTGTGTCCAAATTTGACAAAGCTTATATGAAAATAGGGGTTTTTGGGCCTTCCAAACTCAACTATAATGTCATTTTTTTTTCAAAGTGCTCCAAAAAATAACTCCCCCTCAGATCCACAAAAATATGAACCACAAAACCTCATCAAAACACATATATGAAGAACAAGGCCAAATCTCTCATGAAGAGAATAGGGGCATGAAGATCTAGAGCGTTGATACCATATTGAAGTTGATGAAAAACTATCAACCCTACAGCTCCCAAGAATCACCTGCATGCAAACACCTGTCACAGAAAGAGAGAAGTAAAAATTATGGAGGCCAGAAACAAGATATATGTGGAAGAGGAAACATCCTCAATTGATTCAATAATAATGGAATTGAAATTAAAAAATACAAAGAGGTCAATCCTTATAAAGGAGATAGAACACCAAAAGGTGGAGAAACCTAGGTTGGATGAATAATTAATAAAAGAATTAATTATAACATGCCTAAAGTTTAGCTTAAGTAAACTAGAGATAAAAAGGTTACTTAATAATTAAATCAATAATGATTTAATTAATAAGTGCATAAAGTGTCTTAATAATTAAATCAATAATGATTTAATTAATAAGTGAAAATAACTTTTTTACTCTAACATGATCACATCATGCGAATAGTCATGGAATAAAAAAAAAGTCTATTTCAGATCAAAATAGCATTATACATAATGCAACCATGGGTTGCACTACACAAGAAACATAAATGCATGATCTAAAACNCTAAACCCACCCCCCCCCCCCAAGTGAAACTTTGGAAGAAGTGAAAACCTCTAAGCATGAAATTCAAGAATCAATGGGTCCTAAAAACTAGCCCTAATTAGGTACCCATGTATAAACCAATGCAATTCTATCTCTCACAAATAGAGTAAAGGAGGAAAAACCATTGGGAAAATCCCCTCTCCAAAAGAGAGAAAAGAAATGAAAAAGAGTACATGTGACTAAGCATGAAGGAATCAGTCCCCCAAGTACTAACTTAATCACATAATTACAATCAAGATTCTCCCCATAGGAGAGAAATGGCTACATAATGTATCCCCCACATATTGAAGAAGATCCAATGTTGAAGATGCAATCTTGAGGATGAATGCTAATGAAGATCCAAGAGAAACAAACCATGTTCCTCCCCTTAAGAAGAAACACATCTAATGGGAAAGGTAGAATAAATTCCATGAAATAAGATGGAAGTAATAGTCTCATATTTTGTGCCATAGAATATTGCTCAACTATCCACATGTTTGAATCAAAAAATTCCAAATCAATTGAAGCAAGATTAAACAACTATGAAGATACGTGATGAACAACCTTTGAAGGCATTGAAAATGAGAGTTTTTTTAATCAAAATGTCATTAAAGAGGTAAACAAGATCCTCAATAATATTCCCAATATATAAATTTTGCAATGTATCAAACAAACCTGTAATGTTTGGAGTGTGTGACCTATCAAATGGTCCAACAAAATAGAATAGGTACTCATCCCGTGGTGTTGAAATTGGAAGGGAATGATCAACCTTTTTAGTTGAAGCAATCTTTGAAGAAGTAAGAGGTGGAGGAGGAGGCACAACATGAGTCTCGGGTTCCATAGTGTATGAATGAAATACACATAGGCTCAAGTGACCTAACCTCTCCTTAGATATCTCATCCACTTGAGATGCATGAGAATTAGGACGTTTCAATAGAAAAACATTCTCAATAGGAGAAAAATTAGAGAGCTCATAGAGTCCTGATGCACTATCAACTCTTCCAACTACAATGATCTTTCCATTATGTTGATGTCCGATAAGCACTGAATTAGGGGTGAACTCAACTGTCTTACCCTTCCCATTGTAATTAATTTGGTATATGGAAATAAGGTTGGAATTTAGTGAAGGGACGTAAATAATATCATTTAATGTCATCATCAACCTTAATAGAACCACTCCCAGTATCACTCATGTAAGTTTTATTACCCATCAAAATGTGTGGAAGAGCACGATACTCAAAAGAAGAGAACATACCCTCTAATGATTCCATATGATGTGAGGATTCTAAACCAAAAAAACACCTACTAGATCAAGTTCATGTTGATTCTAATAGAGTGTTGATGTCATCTACCACAACTCAGGTCGATGCAACACTTGATGATTTGTTTAAAGGATTTAACATTTTGAGTTGCATATGCCTTTCTAATTTTCTCCTTGCTCCACATGCATCTTTATTTTTCTTTTAGGTATGAGAGTTTGTGGTTTCCATGTATCACATTGGTGCCTCTCCTCTAGAGCCTACAAATGGCTCCCTTCTATGATATGCTTGGTTGACTAGTGATTATTTGGTATCTTCCAATATTTGTATGGGTCATGTCTCTATTATTTTTGAGGAAGTTTTCATAGGTTTATGCATCTCTCTTCTATTATTTCTTGGACTTTTTTCCCTTTGTGAGGTTTTCCTCCTTGCACTATTTCAACATGTATGGTTCCACCTGACAATGTAATAGTTGTTTCTTGTCCCATTGTTCAAATGTTGTTGCAATTTATACTAGGTATTCCCCACACATTCAAACGTTGAGGTCCCCTTTATAAGGTAGACCATTTTATATGCACCACGCACCATTCTTCTCCTCATAATTAGAAGAAATCACTGCTTACATTTGAAGTTGGTCTTTGGGGATTATGTTGTTGCAATTGGCTTAGTGGGTGCATGTTGATGAAATAATAAGTGTAAAAAACTATTTTGTGATGTTTTCCATTAGCCATCATTTAAATCATATAAATGGAGAGAGTGAGAGAATCTTTTTGGTTGAGAAGATTCTTCTTCCTCTAGGTTCATAAAGGGTATTTAACATGGTTCTTTTCTCTTGTTTAGAAGGTTTTAGAAGTATGCTCTTTGGAAGCACTCAAACTTTTTCAACTAAGACTATTCTTTTAGAAAGAGAACTAGAACTAAAAAAATACATGCAAGTGTATTCTTATAACTATCAGGAGCAGTAGCTTGACTCAATACCTTTTTATGATGTTTCACTCTTAATAGAAATAATTTTATTAGGTTGTGCATGTTTTCCTTTACTATGTACTTTTTTTATTATTTAATCTTTGAAAATGTATCCTTTATGTAATGAAATGAGTTTATTTACTTCTCTCTCCATTATTCAATATTTTGTGCTTATGATTTTATTAGTGAGGAATGAAATCATGTCATGGGATTTTTCATCTCTTTCTAGATAGGAATCATGGTTAGACTATGCTTAATTAAGGGAAGAAATTTAGAGTGCTCTTAAAGATTTTCATTCTATCATATTTCCTTATCCTAGTATGCTTTTATTCTCTTTCTTCTATTTTCTTCCCCCCATTCATGAATATCCAACTTCTAAATTCATAGAGGTTGTTTCATAGAGCACACCTGGTCCTACAATTCTACAATGTCCAAACTTCCCTCAAAATAATCCTAATAGATTTGGAGGTCAACAAAGAGCATGACCTATCATCTTGTATTCACCAAGTGTTGTGGAAGATGCCCCAAAATTTCTAGGTCTTGAGGTGGTAGAAGAATATGTCGATATGAAGGCGATGTGTCAAATCATCAATCTTCTTTGCATAAAACTAATGCTCATCATGTCTTCTCTTAGTGCAATATGCACACTTTCACTTATCCTTCTTCAATCATGACCTCTTAGAAGAGGAAGAACAATCTAAATAATGGTGTGATTGTCGATCCTTGGACTAATTATGTGACTTGGAATCCTTGCATTTTTGTTTCTTACCTTTTCCATGTGGAGTCTTCTGGTATGTGGTGCTCTAGGAAGCAATAAGAGCTTGTGGTGTGAAAAACTTTAATTAACCCATTTGAACAAACTCGGTTTTCTCTCAAGTGGGTTGAGAAGAAAATGCATCAAGTGAAGACATAGTAAAATGAGTACCAAGTGGGTATCTCGTGGCATAAAATGTAGAAACAAAAAATTGAATCAGGCCCAAGCTTGGAAAGGATACAGAGAATAAACTATCGTTCCTCCTAATTACCACACTTCTGCAATTGTAATCAAAGAGACTTGATTTTTATGAAAAAGTTCTAGATGTTATCAAAATTTGTAGGATTCAAGACAATAAAGTCATTTGCCAACTCAAATCCCCTCAATGCATCTTGCTTCCCAAAAACTATCTCACATCTATTAAACCATTTTCTTTTCTTAGCAGCACAACTAGGCTCAATTTTTGTACCCATGGTCACTCTATATAACACCAAGTGCTTAAGGTGAATCTCCATTTGTTTTTTCCAACTATAGTAGTTGAATAGAGTGATGGGTGCAATATAATTTGGATACATGGTAAATTATAAAAAAGAGTATAGAAATGTACTGATAGGGTTCTATGGGTCCTCTCCATTCTATTTTTTTTAATTGAATCGTACAAATATCAACTAATTTACACGTTATCCAAGAAAGGAACCCAAAAGGAAAAAAATGAAATATCTAAGTACCTAATGAATATTCTTCAAGAATGAACCTAATAGTTGTATATAGGACTCTAAGACATTTCTGATGATATATGGTTTCAAAAAATGGAGTCTAAATATAGGAGATATGGCCCCAAAAGTGCAAAAATGAAGGCTGAATTTAGAGACTTGATACATAAAATTGATGAATAATCTTATAAAAGTACATGCAAATTTGGACTGGCACCAGAACCACCTTTTTGGTGATATTTTTTTCATGATTTTGAACCCTATCGATGAAGTTATGACCAAAAAAATGAGACTAGGTCAAAATTCAATCTGAAGGGCTTGAAGGAGGTATCAATGCAGGCACCTATACTAGTTGACATGAGCATGATTTCATGTTGATGCCATTGAATCTTCACATAATATTCACTTTTGCTAGAAAATATTTGATGCCCATCAAAAAAAGATTCACTATAATATTCTTTAGCTAGTCGAAATATTTTGTTAACCGATCGGAATATTGTAAGAATCAATAAGGGAATATAGAAGATTCTAACATAATATTGCATGGAATATTTTTTTGTAGTTGGAATTACCTATGTACATGCATACACAGGTCCATTCAGACCTACATGAGAAAAGTGTGTCCTCCTTTGACTTTTGGAAAAAAGTAAATTTTTAGACCAAAAACTTAATAACTTTTGACAAAAAAATTCAAACAATTTTTTTGGGCCTACATGAATTTTTACCAATGCTAGGTGTTATGTGTGTAGAGGGTCTATATAGTGATACAAATTATGACCTTGATATTTGTGCCCTCCAAAATATATGGCCTTGACATTGATGATGCCTGATTTTGACAAATTGGTAGGCAATTTTAGGGTTTTTGGGCCTTCTAATCATAATGGTGATGTTTTTTTTTAATTCTATAATGCCTAGATTATTTTTGACCCCTAGATTTCCCTTTAATTGTGTTCCCTCAGAAAAATTAACCCCAAAATTCAACAACTCATATTTTGACAAAAGAGTTGATCTTAGGATTTTGGCACATTGCGAACTCAATGATAACCTCCATTTGAGCCCAACGTGCATAGAAAAATCACTCGATGTTGGATCTCTTAAGGACGCAAACATGAACTTAGTAGATCAAGCTCTGATACCATTTTGGAGTTGATGATGCAACCACATGAGACAAGAATCATTTACAAGAAAATACAGGTATCACACAAAAGAGCTCAAACAAATATAATATGCTCAATACAACTATAGAATTATATATCGATTGCGCAAATAAAATCAAGACTAATTGTGGTGAATTACAATGCATTGATGAATTGCTTTTATAAAGCTTCAATAGCTTTAAAATTATGTAAAAATATAACTCAAACTAAAAGAACAAACTAGAGATAGATATGCAAACTAGAGGTGCACAATATGCACGATGTGCAAACAAGATCCCAACTAGACTGAAGCAAAATAAATTAGGCTCAACCAAGTGAACTTAATCTATGCATGCATGTGCAAACATGTGCACAATTATTTATAAGAATATGAATGAGAATATTTTTAAGAATGTGCACAATTAATTTGTGCAACATACACAAATGTGCCTAATGCAAAAAAATTATTTATGAGAAACATTAATGCACACTCTAACAAATCTCTCACAAATAGAGAAAAGGAGAAAAAATAGTGGGACAAAAATCCTCTCTAAGAAAGAGAAAATAAACAACTAAAAGATGATGTACATAGGACTTAACAATACCGCAAGGACTATATACATCATGTATAAACAATTAAGTATCCCTCACAGGAAAGAAAGAGAGAGACTACCCAATCCCCGCATAATGGATAAAGTACAACAAAAATTTTGAGTGCTTGAAGACAAAACATAGTCCAATGTCTACAAACTATGTTTCTCCTATTATAATGATTTAGAATAACTGAGAAGGGGGGTGAATAAGTTATCCAAGGTCCATATGTACCAATTGAACTTTCAAACACTTCAACCAACTCAGATCCACTCGGTCTCTATAGCATATGATTAGCAATGTAAAATTGCAGTTTACTATCCTACTGTAATCAATTTGTAGAATATAAAACTCTTAACAATACAACACATCAAATAAAATTCACACAAACATGACACCAGTATTTAATGTGGAAACCCAATATGGGAAAAACCACCAGTAACATGCTACCAATTTTTCACTCTTCGGAAGTGAGCTCTGTGAAAAGCCAACCTAGTTAAAGGTTACAATACACACTATTAAATGTGACCCGATTAAAGGATTTAATCATTCTGTTACAAGTGAGACTTGTTAGAGGGATTAGGCCATTCCATTAGAATGTAACCTTAATTAAAAGGATTTAGCAATATGACTGTTAGGTCAAACTTGTTTAAAAGGATTTTGCAACTGATACAATGGTTAGAAAGTAACAAAAAATTGTGATCTGAAACATACAACTCACTTTTCAAATACAGATCCAATTATAGCTCAAATGCTAATTCACTGATTGGCCTTCATTTTCATCTTCATCACTCTGATCTTCTCGAAAATACTTCAAGCAATCACTCTTCATCTTTCTCTTCCTTCTACTTAGATTTTTGCCAATCAATTGAATTAACCTCATACCACCACACACATAACTTGCAATTAGATTAAACTTATACCTCTCTGATCAAGTAGCTTGATCTATTGCCACTTAATTATCACCGTAGATCTTAGGTTTAGGTCAGATCCAACGAATCCTTCCATCATTTTGTTTCCATCTACATTGTAGAATACATCCTAAAACTCCTTCTTGAATCCATACATAAAAATGGTTAAACATATATTAAATGCTCATTTAATTCTCCACAACAATCATCTATATCTTAAATACGCTTCACATATCTCAAGAAAATCAACTATGTCAGCTGGGCTCTCAAATCTCTCTCAAACTATCATAATACTGACACTCAGTCAATACTGTGCATTGTCGCTTGGTCATCTCTGTGTAACTCAATAACTCTCTAACACTTGGCACATGCTGATGCTCAGTCAACACTAAAAATTGCTCAGCATATACTAGCATTCAGTCGACACTCGCATCACTTGGCATTACTTGGCACTACTTAAGTTCCTTAATCTTTTGCTCTATAACTTGGTCAAGACTAATCTTTTAGTCATCCAAACTTCACTTAGACTTAAGATAAACAATATATTACCTTGTCAAGGTGCGATCTCATCAAGTACCCATTGTAGTTTCACATAACTCAACCATTCACCAGGTCTTCTTGTTATCTCTTCTTTTCAAATCTTGTTCATCAATCAATTGATATGGCACTTTATAAGATAGCAACTGTCTTACCAATTAAGGTTTTACATTAATGAAAATATAACAATTGTTTCAATTGTAGTTTCCAACAATCTCCCTCTTTTGCATTGATGGAAAATACATGCAAACAAACAACATATGCAAGGTTCCCAAACAATCCAAAAAGTATGTTCTGTAAACATATTTTCATTAATGTCCTTAGATTCATTCTGATTCTCTCAATATAAATATTGTCTCCCTCTTGGATAGATTTCTCTCTATAGTTTATCTCCCTCATTTTTTATTTCTCTCTCAAATAGTATATCTCTTTCATAGTCATTTCTCAAGATTTCTCCCTCTTTGACAACAATGCCAAAGACATACATCTTCAATATGTAGATATCTTTGTTTCAAGTTTCTAAATTTAATGCTCCCTTTGTCACATTTCTTGTGACTGATCAACATATTTTGCTTAACACTTCACAGCTTCATGCGACTCCTAAAGTGTGGCCACTTTTTGCATCAATCTGTCAGATATTCTATGTAATAATTTTGATGCAACCACTCCATATGATCTTAGTTAGCCTCAGATAGGGGAATCACCCCTAATTTTCCTCTTAGATAATCAAGATCATCCTTAGGTAAATCTTTAGCAAATATATCTACCAAATTTTCCTTTGTATTAACATACTCAAATCTTACTTTGTTGTCTTGTACCAGCTATCTCAAGTAATGATACTTGATAGCAATATGCTTTGTCTTTGTATGCATCACAGGGTTCTTTGAAATGTTAATAGCACTAGTGTTATCTCAAAAAATAACAACTGGGTCTGTGATTTCCTCCTTCATACCTTTCAACAATTGCTTGATCCACACTATGTTTGAACAATTCACTCCTGTTGCGACATATTCAACCTCTGTTGTGGATTGAGAAATACAATTCTATTTCTTTCTTGTCCAAGAGACTAATCTCTTTCCTAAAAATAATGCACCACCACTTGTGCCCTTTCTATCATCAACATTACCTGCCCAATCTGCATCTATGTAAACTTTCAGTTCAAACTTCTCATTCTTCTTGTAATATAATCCATAGTCCTTTGTTCCCTTCAAATATCTCAAAGTCCTTTTCACTGTCATTAAGTGACTATCTTTAGGATTTGTAGAAAATATTGCAACAATCCCAACTGCTAATGCAATATCTGGTCTAATATAGACAACATATTGTAGTTTTCCAATCATTGATCTATATAGGGTTTGATTCACTTCAGTTGTCTCATCTGGCTTTGGTAGTTTATGTCTAGTAGCCATAGGAGTACTTATAGGTCTGAAGTCCTCCATGCCAAAATTCTTTAGTATCTCCTTGATATACTTAGATTGAGTAATGTAGATACCTTTCTTCATTTGATATACTTGCAAACCAACAAATAATTTCATCTCTCCAAATATAGACATCTCAAATTTAGTTTGCATCTCTTTTGCAAATAATTGGCATAAAACATCTTGTCCTCCAAATATGATATCATCAACAAATATTTCAGCTAACAATATCCCTTTACCTTTCTCAGACTTTAAGTATAGATTACTGTTGTCGTTTGTCCTTGTAAATCCAATCTTGACTAAGTAATTGTGCAATCTCTCATACCATTCTCTGGGTGCTTGCTTCAATCCATACAACACTTTATGTAATTTGCAAACCATATTCTTCTTGCTTGAATCAACAAATCCTTTAGCTTTTTCAATGTATACCTCTTCTTCTAGTATTCCATTTAGAGATATTGATTTGACATCCATTTGATATACTTTGAATCCTTTGTAAGCTGCATAAGCTAGTAGAGTTCTAACTCCTTCCAATCTAGCAATTGGGGAAAATGTCTCACCATAGTCAACACCTTCTTCTTGTGCATAACCTTTGCATACTAGTCTAGCCTTGTTTCTTATGACTTCTCCATGTTCATTCAACTTATTTATAAATACCCACTTTGTTCCAATAACATTCTTGTTCTTTGGTCTAGGTACTAGTGTCCAAGTTTTGTTCTTCTCAATTTGTTCAATTTCTTCATTCATGACATGTATCCAATCTTCATTTCCTAAAGCATCTTTCACTATTTTTGGCTCGAATTCACATAATAAGCATGTCTGATTTTTCAATTTGCTTCTTGTCATGACCTCTGAATATTTATCTCCAATAATTTGATCAGGTTTATGATGTCTTCTTACATATTTTGCTAGTGTAGGCGATGGTATTCTTTTTTCTTGTTGTTCATCCTCAGATTCATCATAAAAATCAATTTCAGGTTCATTTTGTGTCTCTACTTCTTCCTCGGTAGTTTCCTCCTGATGCTCGGCAATGTCTTTCTGTCTCTCGGCATTTGTCCAAGTTTTGTTCTTCTCAATTTGTTCAATTTCTTCATTCATGACATGTATCCAATCTTCATTTCCTAAAGCATCTTTCACTATTTTTGGCTCGAATTCACATAATAAGCATGTCTGATTTTTCAATTTGCTTCTTTTCATGACCTCTGAATATTTATCTCCAATAATTTGATCAGGTTTATGATGTCTTCTTACATATTTTTCTAGTGTAGGCTATGGTCTTCTTTTTTCTTGTTGTTCATCCTCAGATTCATCATCAAAAGCAATTTCAGGTTCATTTTGTGTCTCTTCTTCTTCCTCGGTAGTTTCCTCCTAATGCTCGGCAATGTCTTTCTATCTCTCTGCATTTTCTTGTTGTTGCTTGGAAAAATCATTTTGTTGTTCAAAAAATTCTTTTTTAGGTTCAAGCACACTGTTGGGCTCTCCTTCATTCAAGAAAAGGAAAGATCTGTAATCTTCAGGTTCTTGCTTGCATTCTACTTCATTCTTTTCTGCATATTCATCAATTCTAACATTTGCACTTTCCACAACTTTGTTAGTGTTAGAGTTCAAATACTTGTACACTTTTCTCTTAGTGGAATAACCTAGGAATATGCCTTGATCACTTTTATCATCAAGTTTTCTATTTCTATTGTCCTTCAGGATATAACACTTTCTCCCAAAAACTTTAAAATATTTTACATTAGGTGCATAACCATACCATAACTCATAGGGTGTAATATCAGTACCTTTCTTGACTTGTACTCGATTCAAGGTATAGAGTGTTGTACTTACAGCTTCTTTGCAGTACTTTTGCACAACAATCCTTTCTATCATCAGTGTTCTAGCACAATCCATTATTCATCTATTCCTTCTCTCGGCTATGTCATTCTGTGTGGGAGTCCTTGGAGAATACATCTACCTTTTAATTCCTCTATCATTGTAGAATAGGTTGAACTCATTAGATATTAACTCTCCTTATCTATCAGATCTCAGACATCTCAAGTTCTTACCTATCTCTTTTTCAACTTTTTCCAAATACCACTTAAATAAATGAAAGGTGCCAGATTTTTCTTTAAGAGACATTACAGTCATCATTATAGAGTAATCATCAACAAACAATATGAAATATTTATCACCTCAATAGCTTTGTACACCAATAGGTCCACAAAGGTCAGTATGAACCAATTCCAAAACATCATCTGAAGTATAGGTTTTGCTCTTGAAACTAGACTTTGTCATTTTTCCCAACTGGCATTGCTTACACATAACATTCTCAGGTTTCTTCAATCTTGGTAACGCTCTTACTCTTTTCATCTTACTAATGTTTACCAAATTTTCAAAGTTCACATGACATGACAACTTATTCCATAACCATATATCATCATATTGTGCAAACAAACATGTCTCATCAGATAAATCTAGATAGAAAAAATTACCTCTTGTCTGTTCTCCGCTTCCAATCAGTCCACCAGTAGCATCAAGAATCTTAGCTTTTCTATGATGACACTCAACTCGATATACAGAAGTGTTCAACTGAGAAACACTCAACAAGTTACAGTTTAGTCCTTCAACCCAATAGGCATTGTCACATATGATCTTATCAGTCAGCTTTATTGATCCTTTTCCTTTCACAAGACATGGTTTGTCATTACCAAACTTAACACTACCACCTTTGCAATAGTTTAAGATTTCAAATTTACTTTTATCACCAATCATGTGATGTGAACAACAACTATCAATTATCCATCTATCACCTTTACTCATATAAGAACTAAGTGTAGTTTTCTCATCTTCATCAAAATCATCTTTCATAGCTACATAAACAACTTCTATATCATTGTCATCAGATTTATCAGATTCACTATCAGTTTCTTCTTCAGCAATGTAGAAAGATTTCTTACCTTTGTATTTATAGTCCTTATACTTTCTGAAAGCTATGTCATCCCTTTTATCTTTATACTTGATTTCTCTTTCCTCATCCTTGTCATTTCTGTCAAGACATCTTGCAGCAATATGGCCAACTTTGTTGCATGAAAAATAGATTATAGGAAGTTTAGCTTTGAATTTTCCTCTTCCTCTCGGTAGTCTTCTAGCCATAAGTGCTTCAAGTTCATCAAGATCTTCATCAGAAGTGTCATTGTCACTATTCACATGTATTTCTTTTCCTTTTCTTGATTTATGAAGAGTCGGCTGTTAGTTAAATGCAGAATCAACATGGTTAGAAGTGAAATTATCAAAATTTGACATTTCAAAAGCAGTAAGTCTACCAACTAGACCTTCCAGAGTTAAGTTATTACCAGGAGTGGATCTCAGTTCTTGTATAGCATATACTCTAATAACACATATAGGAAGTAAGGTTATCAATACCTTGCTAATAATAGTATCATCACTAATAGTTCCATTGGCTCCTCTAATAGCATTTACAACCTCCTTAATTCGGCTACAATATTGAACAATAGTTTCACCATCTTACATTCTCATTTCATCAAACTTACCTCTCAAGCTTTCAGATTTGGCTCTTATTACCTTTGTATAAACTCCAAATAGTTGCCAGTGTATCCCACATTTCTTTTGCAGTTTTACAATGTTTTATATCTTCAAATTCAGGATAGCATAGGGCTGATGCAATCTCCAACATTGCTTGGTTGTGTTCTTGTTTTTCTTTCATCTACTGAGCTGTCATATGTTCAGGCACTGTTATGTAGTCATGCTACACATAGTATTTTGCAACATCTCCAATACCAGCTAGGTGTAGCTTCATCAAACTTTTTCATGTAGGGAAATCCTCCTTATTTAGCCTTGGTACCTCCTTTTTATACATCTTGATCTTTAGCTTCAAGTACCTTCAAACTTTTCTCTACAAGCACCATAATTGCTCTGATACCAATTGTTATAATGATTTAGAATAACTGAGAGGGGGGTGAATTAGTTATCCAATGTCTAGATGTACCAATTGAACTTTCAAACACTTCAACCAAATCAGATCCACTCGGTCTCTATACCATATGATCAGCAATATAAACTTGCAGTTTACTGTCCTACTGTAATCAATTTGCTGCATATAAAACTCTTAACAATACAACACTACAAATAAAATTTACACAAATATGACACCAGGATTTAACGTGGAAACCCAATATGGGAAAAACCACCAGTAACATGCTACCAATTTTTGACTCTTCTGAAGCGAGCTCTGTGAAAACCCAACTCGGTTAAAGGTTAGAATACACACTGCTAAATGTGACCAAGTTAAATGATTTAATCACTCTATTAGAAGTGAGCCTTATTAGAGGGCTTAGACCATTCCATTAGAATGCCACCTTGATTAAAAGGATTTAACAATATGACCGTTAGGTCAACCTTGTTTAAAGGATTTTGCAACTGATACAATGGTTAGAAAGTAACAACAATTTGTGATCTAAAACATACAACTCACTTTGAAAATGCAGATCCAATTATAGCTCAAATGCTAATTCACTGACTGGCCTTCATTGTCATCTCCATCACCCTGATCTGCTCGAAAACCCTTCAAGCAATCACCACTGTGTAGTCTTGTTATGCTCTCTTCATCCTTCTCTTCCTTATGCTTAGATTTTTGCCAATCAATTGAATTAACCTCATACCACCACACACATAACTTACAATTAGGTTAAACTTATACCTCTTTGATCAAGTAGCTCAATCTATTGTCACTTAATCATTATCGTAGATCTTAGGTTTAGGTTAGATCCAACGAATCCTTCCATCATTTTGTTTCCATCTACATTGTAGAATACATCCTAAAACTCCTTCTTGAATCCATACATAAAAATGGTTAAACATATATTAAATGCTCATTTAATTCTCCATAACAATCATTCTTATCTTAAATATGCTTCACATATCCCAAGAAAATCAACTATGTCGGCTGAGATCTCAAATCTCTCTTAAGTTGTCATAATATTGACATTGGTCAATATTGTGCACTATCGCTCGGTCATCTATGTGTAACTCGGTAATTCTCTAACACTCGGCACATGCTGATGCTTGGTCAACACTAAAACTTGCTCGTCATATACTAGCGCTCAGTCAACACTCGCATCACTCGGCATTATTCGGCACTACTTAATTTCCTTAATCTTCTACTCTGTAACTCGGTCAAGACTAATCTTGTACAGTCATCCAAACTTCACTTAGACTTAAGATAAAAAATATATTACTTTGTCAAGGAGCGATCTCATCAAGTACCCATTGTAGTTTCACATAACTCAACCATTCACCAGGTCTTCTTGTTATCTCTTCTTTTCAAATCTTCTTCATCAATCAATTGATATGGCACTTTATAAGATAGCAATTTTGTCTTACCGGTTAAGGTTTGACATCAATGGCAATATAACAATTATTTCAATTGTAGTTTCCAATATCTCACATTAGGAAGAAGATAAACCAAGTACAAATGTAGGAATGTTTCCCATTCTAGATAGAAATGGTTAGGAAATGGAATCCAATTGTATGAATATGCCTTTGAAAACTATTCATGTGTCACCAATTCCTTGGATGATGAAGATGTCATAAACAATTTAGGTACATGCCCAATCACAATAGACGATGACAAACAAGGAACCAATGAAAATTGATTTTGAACAAGTTCTAAAGACAAAGATGAAGTGAAAACACTTTTAGAAAACCTTAGTCACACCAAAAATTACTTCATTCAAACTAGATCCAAGAACCAAGAGTTAACATTTTAAATGAAAATTAATCACACATTTGCAAACATATATTTTAAATAGAAAAACTATAAAACCCTCTTTCACTAAACTTGGATGTCATTCATATATCAACTTCAACTATACATGACCTCTACACAAACTTGATTCTATTACACATTCAAAAATACCCACAAATTAAAAAAATACTAGATCTTTTAATTGAATAATGGAATTCACATCATGTATATACATGTAGACCTAAATCTCCACAAATTTATAACATAAAAGAGTATGTGGACTGAAAACTAGTAAAAAATCCACACATGCAACTTATGTATCCATCCATGGTAGTTAGAAAAATATAGATCTATAACATACAAGAATATGCAACCATAGAGACTAATCATCTAGTGCTTCTCACATAACCAAAGGATAAAACCAAGAACCCACCATAACCCCATAAGATTAGAGGAAAAATTCACATTACCAAATATTAAGCTCTAAGTAAAAATTAATAAATGTTAAACTCTAAGATCCTCCACCTTATCTGGTATATAGTGCCTATTATGAATTCTTTATTAAAAAATAAGATCAACTAGAAAAATGCAACTTGAACATGAACTAAAATGATAAAGAAGACAAACCTTTCTAGAACTAAAAGTGTTCTTTGATATCTGATGTTAAAAAAAAATATTTACATAACACTACAATAGATAATGACAAGACTAAGCCAATGTGTTGAATATATAGATGCTTTCTAGATTAACCCTATGACAAATGAAATAAATATATTAGTAAACCACTAAAGTAAATAATGACAAACCAAGCTAAGATGCTAAAATGATTGATGTTTTCTAGATTAACCCTATGATGAATCAAATATAAGTATCTTATATTAAAAACTAGCAGCATTCTATCATGTAAAACAACACTTTAAAAATGATCCAAGAAAGGGAGAAGATGAATAAAGTCATAGATTAGTCTAATGTAAATGTATCATTGAGATTTTTTTTTGGATAATTTAGCTTAAAAAGAACACAAACACAAACCTAGTGTATGATTAATTATATATATTTCTAGATTTATTGTGTTTAAATAGGATTCACTCCTTAATTGTGGAGAAAGTCTAATAACATAACCTTGCAATAAAGAATGTATAATATCTTCGTATCAAGTCTTTAACTCATTAATTATGGAGGAAAACTAATTACATAACCCTACAATAAATAATATATAATATCTCCATCTTAATCCTTTAATATATAGACTTAAGGACGATAGGAAAACCACCAAAAGGTAGTATCACAGGCTTATAGAAAAATTTGAAACAATTTATAATATCTCCATCTCAAGCTTGGAAAACCACTTGAAACTAGTATCATAGGCCTATATTCCCTAAATTTATGAAAAAAATTCTCATAACCTATCATAAAAGAGTGGCATCCAAAATAGAGCATAACTCTCCGTATACAAGATCTATAGCAATTATGATCTTAGGTATCATGCATAACTCCCAAGCAGTCTACAAAAGCATTAATTGCATCATCACTTACATACCTTTACACTTTAATAATAGCAAGTCAAAGATGCTCTTATTAGTCCACTATGCAACTCCTTTATCATCCTTATTATAAAATAAAAACATATTCTTCAAGTCCTCAAATAATAACAAAATAATCAATATAGACACTACATACAACCACATATGTGAAAAGAATTTTCTAAATCCTCAAAGAATAACAAAATAATCACATATGTGAAAAGATGCTCTTGCTAGTCCACTATGCAACTCCTTTATCATTTCTCATTATATATATACTTTTTCTTAAGTCCTCAAAGAATAACAAAATAATCACACATGTTCACATCTTACACAAGACCCTCATTTTGTCTACTCCATGATGCTTAGAGATGGATACACAATTATACTATATTAAACCTTAAGAACCGCATGGTGAATAACACACCTACTATCACTCACTTAGAAAACATAACACACCTACTATCACTCACTTAGAAAACATCATTATCATAATTGTTTATTGCATCATCAACATTATAGCAATAGCCTTGAAAAGAGAGTTTGATTGATTTGTATGTCTTTGATCCTTATAAAACTACTACTTTGGCTCAAGAAGCTTGACAAAAAGAATGATTATTTCATATCAAACTCCTTTATATGTGACAAAAATGGAAAAATTATTTCATATCAAACTTCTTTATATCATTAAATAACATATTTATATTGACTTGCCGTGTCGACCCTGAACACACATATCTAGAATTAGTGGTTATGGTTGTTTGATTTATTGTTTAACCTATCCCTACATATTTGATGTGGGGTGGTTCTTATTCTCTCACAACTAGAGTCCTCAATGTTCAAAGAATTCGAATCTGCTAATGCTGGAGTAACATTGTTCTTCCTCGACTTACAAATCACAAGATAGGCGTCTGCAATAAGGGAAAACAATAAAAGTTCCCACCCAATATATTATTCTCATTGTAGCTCAATTTGAACACTGAGTTGAAAAAAAATTGTACTATGATCTGTACTGGATTGAAATTTCAGAGCCTTTGGGCATTTACAAAATCCACAAAGTGTCTGGTTATATAATTCATCTTCTTAGTATCTTTAGCTCCGACCAACTGAGATGAAGATCCATTAATGGTAGAATGTGAGATCCTTAGACGTTTCACAGACTTGACAAAGTTTCTGCAATAAAACATATATCAGAACCACTTTTGAATTGTGAAGCTAAACATAATTTTTATATATAAGAGGAATCAAGAGCTTACTCCCATGGAGCATCGCCCAACAGCATCCAATCTCCATCCTTGTCTACGTAGGTCAATAAGTAATCAGATGCACAATCCAGAAGCCGCCAATGGGTTGAACTTGAGTGCTCATCCTTCACTGTGTTTTGTATAAAGAAGAAAAATTAGGTAGAATTAATGGCGGGTGTAAAGAGAACAAGAAGTAGAATATAATGGATGTTCTTAAGCTCTAAGCTCCAGACAAAATGTACTATTGATCAAATTTGAAAAATCTGAAAACACCACGGATAGATTTTTGCAAAATTTTCAGCATCTTTTCTTCATTCTACATATTCTGTGGTCAAAAAACCAAAAAAATGTCCTAAATTCTTCATGATCTACATATTTTGTGGTCGAAAACCAAAAAAATGTGCAAATTTGAAAAAAAAAAAGTTTGACTACTTTTTTTGGTGCATTCTGTCTGGAGCTTAGCTAGCACCAAATATAATGGTGTGAATATGTTAAAAATATAATGGTGTGAATATGTTAAAAAAAAGTCCTAGAGAATAAGTAGTAGAATATAATGGTGTGAGTCTGTGAAATACAATTCACAGAGAATAAGGAATAAAGAATAGAAAACAAAAGAATAGAGAAAAAATATATTGATATTTGTTTTTTTACTTTTTCTTTTAAGAAAAGATATCTATAGTAGTTTAGAAACAGATGTATAATGGAGCTAATAATGTATTCAAGTTATTTAGATAAATTTATTCAAGATATCTGCAATAGTTTAGAAACAGTTGTATAACAGAATGCATGAGATTCCTGGAAAGATGAAAGGAAAGCAAATATTAGTGGGAAAGGTGAAAGCAAAGTAAAGATGAGCTACTTTGAATGAATTGAGAGATTCTTACAAATGGGTGGCAGTTGAAACATATTCTCCAGTGTGAGGGCCAGACTGCTGTAGCTGTCATGTGCATTCAGATCTACTTTCCTGCCAATGGCCATGCCATCCATGACTACTTTTACAAAGTTTGAGCCCCTTTTACACTCCACAGAATTCCCACTGGTGGTTTCCTCTACATTTTCATGAGGGGGGGACCTTTGTTGAGTATAAACTGCATTTTTTCTGCATGTTTGAAGAGGGGGCCACCCCACAGCAGGACTCCTGGGAGATGAATGAATGCTGCCCTGCAACTGCACCTGCTCACAAGAAGGTTCGCACAATTGGAGGCTAAAAACTCTCCTCTTCCTCTGCTCTTCCCCACCAATTGTCTCACTGTTTACTCTCTTCATTCTGCCCTTAAACCAACCACCATTACCCATTTCTCTTGATTCTGCAGATTCCTTCACTGATTCATTGCCAAAAACCCTAGAACAGCCCTTTCCCGAATTCAACCCTGCAGACCCATCAATCAAACAAGTCAGATCATGAGCCCAAAAAAAGGGCAGGAGGAGAGAAATTGAAACAAGACATACCCATGTTTGCAGAAGAAGAAAGGCTCAAGCACAAGCTCAGATCTGTTTCATTCACTCTCTGGTGGGTTTCTTCTGCAGTTGCAGGGGAATACACAGAAGATACATCAGAAGAAGTCATTGTGAGAGAATTTGTGTGGGAGGATGTTGAGAATGATAGGGTTGATGGGTGTGGGGGAAGATATAGGAGAAAAAGAATGGACAAGGAGACAAGAAAGGCAGATGGCAGGAGGCAAGAGCTGCAGCTGTTGATGTGGGGGCATCCATGCGTTTTCATGAGAGGGCAATAAACAAATCCCAGGGTGGCTGGTTGCCTTGCCTAGAGAGTGGGCGACAAGGACATTCTTACGGATGGGAACAAGGGAGCCTACGTTTCTTTCTTTGCACCTCACAACTGCCCCCTTCCCACTTGCCCATATCACTCTCTCTCCAGCTTGCCGGGGACTTTACTCATTTCTACATTCCTAATCATACCTAAAGTTCATATGAGATGTATGGAGACAAGAGAAGGCACGTCAACTTTCACTCTTACCTAACATTTTATGTTTTCATGTCATTGTGTGAAAATCTTTGATATGTAAGTTATTGAAATTATGATTTAGTTCTTATTTTCTACTTTTCAAGATTGGATGGATTCTAAGTATGGTCTGGTCTCCTACTTTATAACTCCTTGGCATATGACTATTGTTTATCAGTGTCCACTAAAAAGTTGTAATAGTACATTTAAGGTTTTGTATTGAATGACATTGTCAAAAGTTATTTTTAATAATTGCATGTTTATATGTTGATCATGTAGATTAGTAGAGGAGTCTAAATATTTCATACATCAATCTTAATTGATATAGTCACAATTTAATCTTGATTGGTATCAGTCACATGCAATATGTCATGCAAAATCTATCGTATCTAGTCTCCTATTTTAAAAAGTCCTTATTCCCATGTGAATAGGTAGAGGATATGACCATTGCCCATCAATATATGCACTAAAAAAGTTGAATTGGTACATCTGGGGTTGTGTATTGAAAGACATTATCATATGCCACTTTTAATAATTGCATGTTCACATGTTGATCATATAGAATAATAGACGGGCCTAAATATCTCATATATCAATCTTAACTGATATTAGTCACAATTTAATCTTGCTTGGATCTCACACATTAAGCAACAATCAGTATTCATTGGAAACCTTGCTATTGAAAGCTCATCAAAAAGTCACATATTAAAATCCTTTCTTGGATTAGACTCCACTAGCATTAGACATCAACTAATGCATATTCATTGTTATCTCTTATCTCTTTTCCATTATTGTGAAATTGATTTAGAGGCCTCGCTATCATCAAGGAAGGCTCATTGTCTCCTCTATACATTATGGCCTTCCAAGAATGTTTTTTAGTACCACATTATTTTCTAGACACAAAAATATATTGGAAGAACATACCCTATACATAGTAGTTTATGAATTAGCATAGATATTCCCTAATAGTTCAACAACATTTTCTTCATACTTTATCTCTTCATAATAATTCAAGTTGACTATTAATGCATACAATCTTATTTACACAACAATCTTGTCGTTTGAAGTAGCGTATAAATATTTATTTTAATGTAATCACATTGATAACAATACTAGAAGTGTAAGACAATCAACAAAATATATTGCATTTTATTGTGGAAACATCTTAAATGGAGAAAAGATGTATTAAGAGAGCAATTTGATCCTTAAACAACTTTAATACAGTCAGAAATCCATTATACTAAATTGATACCAACATATTCGCTTCAACGTGACAAGTTGGATTGATAGTCTATAGCGAAGTTTGCAACCTTAAAAGTCTTGCTTCAAATTATTTCTATGCATAATGAACACATATGAAGATTACACAAAAAGTTGTCCCATCAACTTCCTACTTTATCCATTTTAATTGAAAATGCTACTTGTAATAGGTTACAATTTTAAAATCATTGCTTATCCATATTAAGCTAGTTTAAAATTGTTGTTTTCAATTAGAATTAAGAAGGCACAAACTAATGGTTGTGAAATTGCCAAATAGATTATTATAAAACCGATATGTGTCAAAATGGGCACATACACCAAAGTGGGAATACACAACTTCTTAAGGCCTATCTAGAGAAAGTTGCTAAGTTTACTTAAAGTCTCAAATAAGAGATCCAAGTTCAAGCCTTTGAGGACCACAAGAGAGAAAAAAAAAAATAAGGAACTCTCAATGAGACCTTGTGATGACCAAGGAATTTTCATGGTAGGGTATGTGCAGGATCATGGTGAGCCAAACTAGGCCCTTACATGGCGATGAAAATTCAGAAAAAAGAGTTCGGGAGCTTGACATAAAAATGGAATAAGTTATCAACATTATTTCAAAAATATGTAAGACTATAATCTTTAGAAAATTGAATGTAGTTACTATATATATATATATGGTAAAAAATTAAAATTTCAATATAGTAGTATTGAAACTATAGGAAAAAGATAAGAAGTAGGTGTCTGTTTGACTGCCCTAATCACAATCAAATCATGATTTTTTTTACAAGATTTTAGATATAAGTAGAATACTCATGTTCGGATGTGAAGCGTATTTTTTTGTAATTCTTTTTGAAGGAAATAATTAATTATGATTTTCTTACTATAACTTGTTAAAAATATTAAAAACTTGTATGTTAGACGGCCATAATTTGGTCAAAACATTATGGAACTCATTTTTTTATAATCCTATAATATGTGAAGCATAGAATGTGACACATGTTTTGAATTCAAAAAATGTGATACAATTTGAAAGTTGTAGATGTTTTTCAATCATCCTATCAATCCGGACTTTAGTCGTAATTCAAATAGAAAATGAATAATAATAGTTTATTAAATTCAAAATAAGGCATAATTTATATTGGTGAAAAGCTAAGAATCTCCTTAAGAAACCCTTTTCATTTCACCAATTTCAAGTTTAAAAAAAAGTCATCATTCATATGGGTGAAGTTTGGAAAAGAAAAGAAAACTCATAAACATATTTTTTTTGTTGACTTTCTAGGCATGGGATGTACTAGTCAAATCCCAAAGTAATCCCGAGGCAAATCCCAGGGCTATGCATTTTTGTTAAAGGTAACAAATATCAAATAATATGTGATAATTGTAGATAATAGATATTAGATATTATCAGATATTCAATACTTCTATCAAAATTGGATATTGGATTCGTGACAATTCTAGATATCTAAAAATATATGATATTTGTAACCTACTTTTATATAGTTAGTTTATTTCAATTATGCACAAATTTGATTTAAATATAACATAATATATATTATACTATAATATTATGTATAGTATTTAAAATATAATTTTATATATATTGTATTTAATATACAAATATTTATACATATTACAAATATATATATATATATA
>MU224462.1:131179-151601 GCA_018584345.1 Thuja plicata | reverse complement strand
TCTCTCTCTCTCTCTCTCTCTCTCTCGCGTGTGTGTATTTTGTGTGTCATAAACCTTCATAAAACCTTAATTTGACATGCTTTCAACTCAAATCAATGATCTAACTAGTTAATCAATTCGAAATTGAAAGTAATCAAGAATATTCTATGGATCTCTAATTATAAGGTTTTAAGGTATGCTCTCAGTTGCACTATGATCCTCAAATGACAACCTATAAAATGATAATATGAATCTATGATGTATGATGCAAAAATGATGTAAATTACTATCCTAAATTATGAAAACAACTAAATTAATATGCAATTCTCTATTATAACAAATATTTGAATGAATAAACAAAATGAAAACCAATGTTATGCCTTTGCTTTGATGATGATGGAGGCACAATTGAGAAGTATGCACTTTCTCTACATGAAGGTGGATGGAAGTAGATGCACAAACTAGTATTATGTGGATGCTTGAATGATAATGGATGAAAGTTGATGATTTGCACTAAGAATACATACTATTTATAGGATTTCCCAAGGTGTAGGGGGTAAGTTTATGTAACCATAGTCAAGGAAAGATTAGGATTAGGGGTTAGTAATGTGTCCCCTTTCAGTGGACAATATTCTCCCTCAAGATTGAATGGTCAAGATAGAAAATCCTTTTGGTGATCCATGTGCTTCCTTTCCTCTTCTCTCATTGGTTGATGGATTTTCATCCTGTAGTGATTTTTGAGGGTTATTAGGATTTAATCAATTCAAAATAATTAATTAATTTATCCATAATTGATTTATAAAATTGAATTTAATCAATTGATGAGCTATGAAATTAAATGATTAATTCAATTACCTAGTTATTTGACTTATTGATTTTAATTAATCCAAAATGGCTTGTATTTTAATTGATGTCCACTTTGACCATTTTTAGGTATATACATTTTTCCCTCTTTGAATTAGCATGGGAAGCCCGTTGGTTCAAAGAAAATATGATCTTTGATGCCTAATTGCGATGATTTCATGCCTTGATGTTGACTTGATTAACTCAATATTGCCCCACTAATATGATGTTGATGATGATGATAAAACTCTGATATGGATCTCTAATTTGAATTTTGATTATTTTTTGTTTCCCCGATTGCAATTTTGAAATTTCAACATTCAATGCCACTAATTTCAAAAAGTACCCAAATTTTGATGATTTTGCATCATGATGATAGTATGATTCCTCAGGAAAGGAATCAAAATGATTTTGACTGATTTGGATGATTTTATGATTTCGATTGATTTCTCGATAAAAATAAATTTAAAATATAATTACCCCAGGTACATTAGATCATTGATGTGTCTCAAAGACTAAATTGTATGCCTTTTTGATGAATAAGTTAAAAAATTTCAATGTATATTTCTGATGTCACATGATAGGATATGGTGTTTTGACCTCATGATCTAGAGAGTCGAAGGGAGTTGTGCTCGCCGAGAATGATAGAAATATCAATTGAACGGATACGATGGATGATATTTGACGTTTGACTGATTGATGTTTGTTTTGATAGGCTTACTTAGATGTCTTGATGATAGAGGGTCAATTAGATGTCCAGATGATACGGGATTAGGGACCGATGGGATAAGTGGTGCTGGTGGCGGCATTTTGACGAGCCATTCTATAGATTCAGGAGGCAATCGTATTTAGTTCCCATTGATGATATCATATTGTGATGATGTATATATGTATTTATCTCTTGAGGACATTGATTTGGATTAATGATGTGCTTTGATATACCCCCCCAGATATTATGATTTATTCTTCTTTGTTTGATGTCATTGTACTTTGGACATTATGATTTTGATGATATATGATGATGCAACAGACTATTGTGGTGGATGCATGTCTATATGGTTTTATGTATATTTTTTGGTGTTTTTTATGCAGGATGAATGGATATATGATGCATTTATTGATGGTTATGCATATGATGAATATGAGATGATGTATGGATGAATTATGTATATGGATGTATAGATGAGATGATGTATGTAATGAAGGAATGCAATAATGAAGATGTACTAATGGATATTACTTAATGATACTGAGAAATGAAATGCACTTGTTTTGTTGATGTGCAACGTACTCAATCATTGTAGTGCTCACCCATAGCTTACTTTTCAATATTGATGCCAGAATATTTTGGTTATTTTCATGGTGATTATGTATATGTTAGGATAATTTTACTAACGGCCATACTTGCATGTGTATGGTTGGCATATATGTTTTATATTGTTGTGTGGCGTTTATATCTTACATTTATGTATGATGTGTCTGATGTGGTAGAGGATGGAGACGTAGTTACTTGCATTGCAAGATCTACACGATCGATTGATCCCTATCACTGTCTGTTATATATTATGTACATGCTCGATGTTGTGATGCAGGTTTGTAGGTACCGGGCATCGACTTCCCTAAATTTCCAGGATGAGCGTGCCTTATCGCAATATCTCAATTGTAAGAGAGGGGAGATAATAGACATGTCCAAATCCCAACTTAATCCATTTATTGTCCTGAAATAGTGGACAAGTATCTTATTTTCTACCTTCTGAATTCATCCAGGTGATGTCATTCGTGAACCCTTACTTTGTGCTTGTTTGTCTATGAATGTAAGTTAGCTCTCCAGAGGATTGATTGTAGGTATTGGACTCAGGTGTATTTTTATCTTATCTATATTTCAGTCGGCATCCATTAAGAGGATGTGTTGTATTTTTATTCATTATTGCATACCCTGTGACTTGTGTAGTGGATGTTGATTCATTATGCATACCTTGGGTATCAATTGTATATGTGATCTTATTATATGAGATGGATATTTTAATTCAGTTGATGTATCTTTTATGTTAGTTCTTTTTAGTTGTTTTTTTGTAGATTAGTTTTCTTAAGTAATTCTACGTCAAGGAACCCTTGAGATTTGTAATATGTGTTTGAGTTGTTGTCTATGTGTATGTTATGAATTTCAGTGTATTGCTTCTGCATTGTAATCATTTTAAAAAAAATAATTTTTGAACTTAGTATCTTGTTCTAGGTTAATTCTCATGGGTTCCCTGGCGGGGCATTACACTTGGTATCAGAGCCCGAGTTTCTACAGTGCGAACTCTGGGATTTTTGTATGCCCATTAGGTGTCTAGTTGTTGACCATTGTAACTCATAACTTGTTGGTAACAATTTGCAAGTTGTTTAGTTACAATTATGTGTGATGCATCTTACCTTAGTGTTTGTCTATTTTGTTTGGGTACATTCTCTAACGTGTCTGAGATGTTGTATTCTTAGGTGTCGTGAAGCAGTTACTCCCTTGAGTGTGGCTGATACTAGTCACTTTGTTATGTGAAATGTTTTATGATTCATTATTTATTTTGGTTATTGATTATTTTTTTGTAGTGTGTTTGGGCTAGCATTAAATTTTTGAACTTTTTTATGCTTGGACTAGTCATCTTATTCTCTTTTCTCTATCTATTTTGTGGCATTGGTCACACTTGATTTATTGTCGAAATCTCTGCAGAGTATTTTTATGATTTAATGTTGAAGTTAGTACTCTCCCATTTGGGTTTTCATTTTGAATTTTACGGTGACTATTCTGAATGTTTGACACTGCTACCTCAGTTTTGTGAAAAGTGTTGTTTCTATCATGTTTATTAAGGACCTCTGATAGTATGTGTAAGGGAGGACATTGCGGAGAACAGTACTAGGGTGTTTTAACATAGTAGGCCAATTAGGTCAAGGACCTAAGTCCCCAATTGAATTATGCATTATATTCATAAGAGAACCATTGTAGAACCTCTTTGAAAACCTTGTAATCTTTATTTGTTTGTTGGCTTCCAGGAGTAAGCCTAATTTTAGGGGGGGGTGAACGTAGTGCCCACCCATAGCTTACTTTTCAATATTTATGCCACAATCTTTTGGTTATTTTCATGGTGATTATGTATATGTTAGGATGATTTTACTGACCTCATACTTGCATGTGTATGGTTGGCGTATATATTTTATATTGTTGTGTGGCGTGTCTATCTTACATTTTTGTATGATGTGTATGATATGGTAGAAGACGGAGAAGTAGTTACTTTCATTGTGAGATCCACACGATCGACTGAGCCCTATCATTGTTTTTTAAATATATTATGTACATGTTCGAGTAGGTTTGCAGGTATCGGGCATCGTCTTCCCTGAATTGTCAGGATGAGCATGCCCTATCACAATATCTCACTGGTAAGAGAGGGGAGATAATAAATAGGTCCAAAACCCAACTTAAGCCATTTATTGTCCTGAAATAATGGTCAAGTATCTTGTTTGCTACCTTCCAAATTTGTCAAGGTGATGTCATTTGTGAACCCTTCCTTTGTGCTTGTTTGTCTACGAATGTAAGTTAGCTTGCCAGAGGGTTGATTGTAGGTATTGGACTCGGGTGTATTTGTATCTTATCTATATTTTGGTTGGCATCCATTCAGAGGATGTGTTGTATTGTTATTCATTATTGCATATCTTGAGACTTGTGTAGTGGATGTTGATTCATTATGCATACCTTGGGTATCAGTTGTATATGTGATCTTATTATATGAGATGGATATTGTGATTCAGTTGATGTATCTTTAATGTTAGTTCTTTTTAGTTGTTTTTTCGTAGACTAGTTTTCTTAAGTAATTCTACGTCAAGGAACCCTTGAGATTTTTAATCTTTTTTTGAGTTGTTGTCTGTGTGTATGTAGTATTTTAGTGTATTTCTTCCACATAGTAATCATTATTATTCGTAAACATTTTTAAAAAAATATTATGTGAACATAGTATCTTGTTCTAGGTTAATTCTTTTGGGTCCCCTAGCGAGGCGTTACACTTAATGATTGAGCAGTGAAATGCACATGTTTTTGTTGATGTCCAATGTAATCAATAATAATAATAATCATAAATAGGAATGTTCATTTTATTATTTGATCCTTGAGAAATCCCATAATGATTATCTATGCAAGATCTACTCTAAGAATGAATGCAAAATGCAAATGCAACTAAACCATTGTCACTTTTTACTGAATCATTTATTTTTCTATTTTCATCATTGAGCTCTATTGGATTATTGAAATTGGTACAACCCTCACTGGTTATATTTTCAACCATGATGATATGAATACCACTTTCGTCAGATTCAATGCAAGAGTTCTGGGCATCCTTTGCGTATACAAACAAATACTTAATCCCTTTCATATGCAAGTGTCCTCGATGATTCTTTGATGATCATGTCTTTAGACGAGTTTACATACTTATATGAATTAATCTCACAAGCAAAAAACCAAGAAAATATCATGCTTCATCATTGCACTTCTAGTCAAAAGATATCTTTGAGTTGCTAAAAGACATGATTTGTCAAAAATGGAGAAACCAACATTTGAAATATCTTTTCTTTTGTTAGTTGATCCATATTTTCAAAATAATTTCATTCATTTTCACAATTTTGATCTTGTTCAAACTATTTGATTTGATTTTTCAATTGGATTGGATGTGTCACTTTTGATTTTGATTGACTGATTGGATGTTTGAAATTTCAAGTTTTTGAATCGATCGAATAGATTCAAATGCCATGATCTTGATTTTGATTAAGCATGTTTGGGTCATGCTTGTGTCTGATTTGATGAGCTCATTAAGTTTGGATTGTGCCCCTGTTTGATTTGACTATGATGTTGAACTAAGACCAATTTCCAAACCATGACGAAAGCTTTGTAGACAACTGAGCTATGCAACTATGAGGGTTTATTATGACTATGTACATGGATGTTGGCAATGCAACTAAATATGTACAAGGATGAAAGAAATGCAAATGCAAAGCTTGATAGATGAAGGAGCTAACCTTAGATATTTTTTGGATTTTCAAAGATTTTATGATTTTATTTTTTAGGATTTTAAAAGATTTTATGATTTTTTTTTTTTTATAAATTTTATGATTTTTTTTGCATTTTTTAATTTTATGATTTTTTTTTAGATTTTTAAATTGATCACTAATTCTCAAGCAAGATCACATTTGTTTTCCCCTAATGTATAGCAAGGTGTAGGGCATTACGAGTGGATGAATGAGCAGATTGGACTAGAGGGAATATGGAAATGATGGAGAACCCGCAAGGATGATCTCATTTAAGATTAGCCAAGCTAAGGAAAAATGGATATGGCAATGTAGGCTAATGAGGTGGTTTCAGATAGGATATAGGGTAATGACATGATGTAATGAAAGACATGTATTTTCCAAAGGACTGAACATGTCAAGAGGCTTTCCAGTACATGTTTTGTATTTTATGTCCTTCCTTTTGATCAAGACCAAAAGGTATATATGGATAGGATGAATCTGAAAGGTGATAAGGGATGATGGAAGAATGATTAGGATAAGAAAGATTATGATAAGGTAGCGTGGATGTAACAAGTGAGTTAAAATAATCTGATGGTTAGGATAAATGGATAGGATGCTTGAATGATGATGTAAATTCTAAACCTTGTCAAGATTAACAGTGGAAAAGGGGATATGTATGTAGATAGGATAAATGGAAGATAATGGACGGTGAGGGATATGATGGTTAATGTAGGGTACGATGGCTAAAATGGCATGGATGGAACTTGCCCCCAAGTATAGAGTACAAGAAGGTGGACTACACATGATGCCTGTCTACCAGGTTTTAATCATGGTGCTTACCCAAGTGCCACAAGAAGTGTTTTTTACCATAGGACAAATGATTTCTCTTTAATTTTTTTTTCTTTTTTCTTTTTTTTTTCTTTTGCTTTTTTCCTAACTTTTTGGAGGATAATGAATGTATGATAGGAAATTGAGGAATTCAGACACCTTTCTCTCTAGATAATACCCCTTTGAAATATATGTTATAATGTACCATGTCTATTGAAAATATTCTCAAAGATGTTGATAAAGGATAGATATGGAGGATAAAGGTGGATGGTGGTTAAGGTTTTATTCTATGGATTGGATAAGGGGATGGAAGGATGAGAAGTAGATGTTGGATAATGGATGGGATATTGAAAGGTTTGTGTAGGGGTAGGTGGAAGTTTCATAAATATCAACATCAACACACACATTGAATATAATGAGAATTAGGTTTCATTTTAACTTTTCATAAATTCTTGGACTATTTTTGCATCAATGGAAAATTGTTTCCCTAAGATAACCACTATGAATCTTGAAATTATAGGTTATTATACAAGGGCCTCACATGACTGTTTAGGTTTGAAAAAATTGTTCGCAAGTGCCACAGATGTTGAGAAAACTTGTCAAATTTTGACACATTTTTGCACTTAGGGCACTGGGGGATAGTGCTTCTAGGGTATGGTGATGCACGCTTGGGCGAGTTGGGAGGAAAAAAAAGAAGTATCCCTAGGATAAACCCACCTAACCAAATGTGTTGATGTTGATAATTCATGCACATGACAACTTTTGTAGCTTTGCAACGAATTATCCTCTGTCATTACTAAGTGTAATTAACCATGCTTATTACATCCATATAAACAATGCATTTTTTGGCTCAAATATGTCTAAGTGAATAGGAGGCAGAACATGAATTCAAATCCAATTTTGTTTACTTGTCATTTCTCATTACTAAGAATTGATGTTATGACTAATAAAAATACCAATATGGTCATTAAATTTGGTGAAGTTGCTCGAGGCAACCAAATTTAACATTATAGGTTTAGATGAAATAACAATTATCATTCATATGTAACTTTTATAGGTAACTTTCATAGGGCACTGGGGGATAGTGCTTCTAGGGTATGGTGATTTTTATATCCCCCAGCCCCTTTTTTGTGAATATGTAACTTTTATATTATTTAATAGGAAAGGCACTATTCATCAAAAAAATTATCATTCATAAGTTCTACATTCAAGATTAAAGTTTCAAAGTATGAAGACATGCACATGAGGAACAAATTATATTGAATCTCAACTTTTATATATCAAATTACCAAATAATTGTGTATGTCCATAGACAAAAATGCCATAAACGCAAACTCAAATAATTTTTTTAAAAATGTGACATATGTCATCTTGAAATATATACAAAATACACATGCCAAATAGATATGTATGAATCCCAAAATGTCCACAAGTGACAACTATATGTCTCTATCACATCCTAAACTATTGGTGGATCATCAAAATCAAGCCTCTTTGAAGCACTCTTTAGCTCTGAAAGTTTACCTCAAGTCTAAATATTTTATTTGAAAGATACTCTGCATATGCCACTCCTCTAAGATAATCACAAGTCTTAGCATATGTCTATGATAAAGAAGGGATGACACTAACATATTCAAAGGTAGGCTATATTTGTTAACAAACATAAAATTAATATAATAAGTTAGCATATAATTATTGATGACATAAATATATTTACTAAACACAAAATAAAATAAACACATACATGTTCAAGCGTCTCTTTTGCTACTTATTCAACTATTTTGGAAGCATTCAATAAGGATGTAAAACCACTAATTGTCTGTACATAAAAAAGACATGTGAAATTATCAATCTATGTAGACATGTATAATCAATATGTTATTTAAACTCTTAATTCAATTAAAAGTGCATTCAATTACCTTTCCCTTATTTGTCATTGCACTTCCAGAGTTTGGATAGTATTGCACCTCCCTCACACTAGGTGTGTCTTATGATAGTAAAATAAGATAAACATTCATGTTAATATATAATTTAATTGATAACAATTTAAATGACAAGCAGGTATACAATAAAAAAAATGTAAATGATTATGTGCAAAAATCTATACTATGTAGCTATGAGGTCCAAATGAAATAGTTGTGAGGGTAGTGTCATGGACCTATGTCATGTCCTCCTCAGACATCAATTGTTGATTAGACCATGTAAATAGACATTAGTACTTAATACTATCTCTTATAAATATTCATTTAAAATAAAATGCATAATGAAATTACAAGTTAAGTCTTACCACCATAATGTATGTGTACAATTCATGAACCTCCTTTTTTCATATGAGGACTCCCCAGGATGTGCTCTAGTCCATGTCATCTCATGTGGTGCACTAGCCATATGATGGACCTCGTAATCAGATGTGTCAATAGGAGGCTCAATAGCCTATCCAAGAGGACCTACACATGTTCTTTCACATAGTGCAACTATGTTGAAAAAATATGTAGACGCAAAGAGGATGTATCAACACCACCTAATCCACCACCACCATCAAGGTCTTCTAGTTGAGCTAGTGACAAGGTCTGGGAAACCGAAAGGTCACACAAAGAGTGAATAGCTAATGTAGTATGTGAGGTTTCCTCTACAACAACATTTGGAGGCTATACTGCAGGTAGGGGAGCAATGAGAGGAGGGAGAATATATGGGTCATGTACTACGTGAGCTTCCCTGGGTCTATCCTAGGGTATACCTTCGCCCATGCCATAGAAATATCTCATGTCAAAGTAGTTGACATGCTTACCTAAGAAAAACTTGGCATATAGTTATTGGATGAAATAAAAATGCACATAGAGATTGTTGTTGGGTGGTTTATCAAAAACCATCCACCAATGGTCCATGAAGTTATTTACTATATCATCCTTCATGCACTATTTGATGATTTTTTTAAGGTTTTTACATCAACAGGTTATCTAGTGTGGGGATTAACAAATAGGGCAATTAATTTGGCTTTGGTGATTTTGAGGGTCTTCACCTCGTTGTAGGAAAATTCATCTGCATAGTGTGTCCTCATTGCCTCTCACCACAATAGATCATAATTGTGTTGGGTGGTGAGGGTTTCTACATTAGAGATTATTGATTTTAATGTGGGTGTCATCGAGGATAAATGAGGGATCCTACAATACACTTCAAAGATGTTCCTCGACTGATTCAAAATTTTAACAATTAAATCCTGAATTAAGGGGGGCTTGGTGGAAAAGAGTTTGGTGGTTGTGGATTTTGATTGGTAGCCATGTTACCTTATTGAAGTTCAAAATTTATTAAATTAATAGATTTAAAGCAACGAAGTTTATTTCAAATTAGAAAACCTAATTTATACCTAAAAATGAAAAACAAATTAAAAATAAAAATGTATGTAAAAATGAAGAAATGCAATAAAAAATTCATACCTGAGTTTGAAATGTGATGAAAATTTGGAGCAAACAGATATCATAATTTTTCTGAAATCAGTTACTAAACCCCTCAAATCCGTGCTTGTCATTGGTGAAAATGATTGATTTGAAATTACTCACATATGAATCACTTTAACACTTCGTTAGATTCACTTATGGATTTAATTTTAATATGTTGATCATTGACAAATGTGCATGTGAATATGAGAAAACAATTTTCCTTAATAATGCTTTGCTAATGAACTTAAAGAGCATTCAAACCCACATAAAGGAAAAAATGAAGACATAACAAGAGGAGTTGATAATGAAGTTCACCAATTTGGGCTACATCTCCATATCCACTTAATTTGTGTTATAGTTGGCATTTAAATGATGTTAATTATGAAAAATGCTCTATTACATCTTTTTTGTCTTCAAACTACAAGAGCAAGTTTTTATGCCTCCAAGGAAGATTCAAGCCCTTCAAGATCTTCCTAATTCACATTGTTTTGACATAAGCTTTTCAACAGCATTCCCCAACTCTTCTTCTAAGAGCATGAATGTCCCAGCCAAGCATTTATCGTCACTCACATAGTGCTTCCCAAAGAAGCAACAATATGTAACATCTAGTCCTCTCATCACTCTCCAAGCATGAGAACTAGTCTTTAAGGCATCGTGCCTTCATTACAAAGCCAAATCTTGGGCTCAATTCAGACAAAATCTGAATACATCATCTTGGCCTACACAACCTGTAAATAAAAAACTTTACAAATTCTTCTCCATAGAGTAAAAGTCTTAAAGTATTCTCCCTTAAAAGAATTTTGGCTTCAAAAGCCTTAAAATCCTTTGACTATCCAAAAGATTATGAGTTCCTTTAGGAAATATAGTTTGTTGGTTATATATGCTAAATTAATTATTAATTTTTCTAAATTAAATAATATCCTTTAGCTATTATTCCCTTCTTTAATTTAGAAAAAGAAAGTTTAAAGTGTATAACTAAAGAAAATAAATTATTTATTGCTATAGAGTTTAATAAAAAAACAAATTAAAAAAAAAAGGTTTAGGAAAAAGTAGAAAAAAATGAACCAGTAAGGGATAAATTTCAAACTTTGTGATGGGCATTAATCATATTGGTTACTTTGTGTGAGATTGTGAGCAGGATTAATGAATGCTTAATAGTTAAATTGTAGTGTGGCTCGATAGTGGAAATTTGCTATTGGGTCATATGTTTAAAGAAAGCATTATGACAATTTTTTTGGTTTGTTTATTTGACATATCCATATTTTCTCTAAAGATAAATGTTTGGGGGATGAACGAATAATGTAAAATAGAAATTGCAAGAGACACAGAATATTCCTTTTTACTCACCCCCTTTGCACACCATTTTTGGGCACTACTTTATTATGAATTTCCTACAAAAGTTTGTTTACTCTTTCGATTCTTTAATGCTTGGCCGCTAATACTTCATTTTTAAGCGACAAAATTTAGAGTACCAGCTATATGTGGTGGTCAAATTTATTGTAGTACTTCAATTAAGATACTTTACTATACTATTTTATCATTTTAAAATTATATGTTACCAACCTCAAATTTACAACAATCTCTAAAGTCAAATTCATAAAAGCAATTTGCATAGAGCTTACATTCTCTTTGATTATTATTCCAAAATGAAAACAAATCCATTTAACATTACTAGAAAGAAAGAAGGCCGCCTACAATTGCTCTCACAATAATAGGTTCACTATGTGCAATTACTTATTTTCTTTAAGCTATACACTTTAAATTATTCCCTTCTTTAATTTAGAAAAAAAAAGTTTGTTGGTTATCCTTTAGCTATCTGAGAGAATATGACTTCATTTTGGTCTTCAAACTGCAAGAGCAAGTTTTTATGCCTTCGAAAAAGATTCAAGCCCTACATGCTCTTCCTGATTCACACTATTTTGACATAAGCTTGTCAACAACGTTCTTAAACTCTTCTTCTAAGAGCATGAATGTCCAAGCCAATCATTTATCATCATTTGCACAGTGCTTCTCAAAGCAACAACAACATGCAATATCTAGTCCTCTCATCACTCTCCAAGCATGCGAACTAGTTTTTAAGGCATCATGCCTTCATTACAAAGCCAAATCTAGGGCTCAGTTCAAACAAAACCTGAATACATCATCTTGTCCTGCACAACTTGTAAATAACAAACTTACACAGTCTTCTCCATAGAGTAAAAGTCTTAAAGTATTCTCCCTTACAAGAATTTTGGCTTCAAAAGCCTTAAAATCCTTTAGCTATCCGAGAAAATATGACTTCCATAGGAAATATAGTCTATTGGTTATATACGCTAAATAAAGCACATAGCACAATGGTTGTCCATCATTCTCGAATGTCGGTGGTCAGTGGTTCAAACTGTTGAAACCCACATATGGCATTTTCTAAACTTGAAATACCAGTGAACACATATAATAACTGATGATGTTGCATAGCCTCTTGGTGGGAGTCCAAATTTGTATGGGGGAGATCAAGTGTTCAAACCTCAAACCTCCCCAAAAATTTTAACACACCAAATCAAGAGGAAAACTGCCAGTACCTTGTGGTACACTGTCATTGGGCCGATTAGTCAATCTTCTGGTGCTGCATGACACAGTGTCATTAGCCTGATCTAGTCAACTTGCCTAGTCAGCCTCCATTACCACATCAACATGCTGATGTCATTGCCTGCCACATGCCATCTTCAGAGCTTTCCATGTGTCATCACTAGAGACTACCATGTCATCATGCTAACTTCAACATCCTTACAGTCCAGTCAGCATATTCTCGTAGACTTTGACCGACGATAAATTTTGCATATGTACTATGTTTAAGCCCATTCAAATTGTGTTTGAAAGCTCTCAACGAGCTCTACGCAATGGACTCATCTTCATTAACTTCTGAGAACTTGAAAATTCAAGGTACAAAAATCCATTTGGATCAACGACCCACAACGAGCACTTTTTGGGTTTATAATACTCGCATATAATGGATATCCATTACCATATCAAATATCTGACTCTGGAATCAAATATTGGTTACTTAAGAATGATTTTTTAACATCGGTGATATCACCGACATATTAAGTTTAATTATATTGTTAATATTGATATTATATTTTATATATTATATATACATATATATTAATATATTAATATATATTATATAAATATATATTAATATTAATATTACTGTTAAAGTAATATATTATAAATTTATATAAAATATGTTATAATATAGTAAATATTTGTATAAATATTATAGAATAATATAAATAAATATAATAATATACAATATATTACTATAAATATAAATTGATGTGTTTGTATATTTTTGTAACTAATATCTGATGTTTTCAAACATTTCGGATATCAGATATTTTTGGATATCGATTATCTTCGGATAGCCAATATTTTCTTATATTCGTTACACTTTGGCTTTTGTCATGACTGCATGTATTGACACCCAAGCCAATAAAAAAGTCAACACAAATTTTTGAGTTTTTGGACAAATAAAAAACACTTTGTTTTCATATTGCTACTTTCTAACCCCTCATGATCATGCACACACTTGTGAGACTAATTCTTAAGAGCTGAAAAGATGGGCTAGAGCAACATGGTGAAATATTCAAAAATGACTCGACGATAGTTGAGTCTTAGACCTATATAGAAAGAACCCAAAATCTTAGCACAACCTTGCCAATGAGTCGAACTCCCAAACACGTTAGTTTCTTAATTAATCAATTTCTTAATTAATCAAAAGTAACAAATGAAAAGTAAGCTTCTAGATATGGAAGCTTTGATTTCAAAGCATGAGAGACTAGTTCCTAAGGGCTGAAAAGATGGGCTTGAACAACATGGTGAAATATTCAAATCCGACTCGACGATAGTTGAGTCTTAGACTTATATAGAAAGAACCCAAAATCTTAGCACAACCTCACCAACTAGTCGAACTCCCAAACACGTTACTTTCTTAAGAAATAAAAAATAAGCTTCCAGAAGCTTTGATTTCAAAGCATGAGAGACTTAGGGAGTCCCCAAAAGAGTGATTGACCAACCGGCACACATGTTTTCTTAAAGGGTGAAATGTAGTTTGGTAAATGCAATCAAATCGATTTGAAAATGCAAGGTCATGTAATTATATGGAGGAGACACAATATCATACATTGTTTCCAACCATATTCTACAAGTAGAAAGTGTGGATCGTATGTTTGGGTAAAAACAAGCAAGAAGATGACCGGCAGTAGTCGGTGAGGCGGAGAAAGGAATAGAATGGAAGGCTACTCCCGCGGGGCTCGTGTCAATGTCTCCAACCGCCAGACAAGGTAACCGCCAAGTCATGGATTTCGTTGACGTGTATTAATCGCGGGCCATAGCCCTGTTTCCTGGTCCCCTCCTCCCTTTCTCTCACATTTTTCTCCTCCTCCCTGATACCACCTATTTATTATGATTACCCCTGCAACAGGAGGAATAAATTATCATTTTTCCTGCCTCTAATTATTCCTTAGGAATGAGTACTCACGATTATATTGCCCACCTCTCTGCATTTTCAGATTCACGCCATGCTCATGCTCATGCTCATGCTCATGCTGAACAGCACTTTGAAGAGGCTGATCTCAGATTGAGTTTGGGCCTTCCTTTCTGCTACAATGGTGATTTTTTCTTGGAGTTTCAGAGTGTTTTCATCTTTGGAGAAATGCTCAATTGCTAAAGATCTGAGTTCTATTTTTGTTTTGGGTTGCAGAGAGGAATTTGGAGAAGGCAGAGTGCATGAGAAGCAGTGAAGGAGCTGAGGATTTCTCAGGAAATTTCAACTCTTTTTCTTCCCTGTAAGTATGGTTAAGTGCTACATTCTGTGGGAGAAATCATTATGTCCATGTATGTGGGCATGAGTTTTTTCACAGTTTATGTAGTTTTTCCAAAACAATGGATTGTTTTAAGAACGAATTGGGTATGCTCTGTAATGTTGTTTGTTCATCACATTCAACAATCTGATTTGAAATATCACTAGAACTATCAAGTGGGTATGTTTTTGCATTGATATTTGGGATGTTTTGGATCACAGTCAAGCATGATCACATTCTCAGCATGAATTATGTGATCAATTGATCGAAGCAAGAACAAGAACATTACCTAATTGATACTACAAGTACAAACAACTTCGCTACAAACAATTTCAGAAATGGTCTTTTGAATACTGATATACTGAATTGTTATAACATACATCCACGACAAAGTTTCCCTGATATACTGATATTGTTATAACATACATCCATGACGAAGTTTCCCTTTTTGCTCTTGGGTTCTAGATAACATAAAAATATGTTAGTTTCCAGGTTTTAGCAGATTTATGAGGGTTTTTTCAAATAGAAGTATGGACAATTGAATATAAGATCAGAACTTGACATGTAAATGACAGTTAAATTTATATATTGACAAGTTTATATGAATATATGAGTGTAATTACAGAGGCATTGAATCTGATTGAAGGGCTGCTAACATGGGTATTTGGCAGAAATGAAGCTGTGGGCTGGCCTCCAGTTCAAACATGTAGAAAAAACATGGTTTGTAAGCCCTTTGAGCATGAAAACGAGAGGGGTGTGCAGGAAACAATGAATGGGAAGAGTGAGGAGAGTGGAGGAAGCTCAAACTTTCTCAAGGTAATCATGGACGGTATGCCCATTGGCAGAAAAGTGGATCTGAATGCCTACAACAGCTACAATAGCCTAGCTCTAGCACTGGAGCATATTTTCCAGCCATTTTCAATATGTGAGTGATCAGGTCTTTATGAAATATTAAAATATCCTTTCCTTTCCTTTTTTCCTAGAGCTTTGACTTATATTTAGTTGGTTCATTAAAGAAATCTGAAGCTCTGTAACCATCCCTCATGAAATATTAAAATACCTTTTCATTTCTTTATGAAATATTAAAATACCTTTTCATTTCTTGTCTGTCTTTTTTTTTCAAGCTTTCACTTATTTAGGTGATTCATCATAAAATTATAAGTTTCAACTTGTTTTATGAAGAAACAGCAAGCTCAATACCTTTTCATTTCTTCATGAAATATTAAAATACTTTTTTTAAAGCTTTCACTTATTTAGGTCTTTTCATTTCTTCATGAAATATTAAACTACTTTTTTTAAAGCTTTCACTTATTTAGGTGGTTCATCTGAAATTATAAGCTTCAACTTGTTTCTTAGAAACAGCAAGCTCTGACTTGTTTAGGTGGACAACCTTTGGTGTTTCTTAATGAAATCGTTTGTTTGTTTAGGTTGTTCAAGATGGAATTGCAAGCTTTGACTTGTTTAAAGCCAAAATTGTTGTGGGGAAAGGCAAAATTGTTGGCTTGAAATCGCATTAGAGTGTGTTGTTTATCGCTTAGAGTGTGTTGTTTATCGCATTAGAGTGTGTTGTTTAAACCAAAATTATTGTGGGTTGTCATTGATCTCATCATTTTCTATGGTTCTATGGTTACGAAGGTAAAGATGCAGTGAAGGAGTCCTCCATGCCAAAAGATTCAAAGAGTTCATGGCTTTTGGAAGGTTCATCCAGCTACTTATTGACTTACCAGGACAAGCATGGAAACTGGATGTTTGTGGGTGATGCTCCCTGGCAGTAAGCCCTCTCTAACCCAATTCAATATTCCTATGACCATGAATTTCATGGGAAAATTCTTACAATTGGGTTTCCTTCTCTTGTGCTGCAGAGTCTTTGTCAAGTCTGTGAAACGTCTAAGAATTGCAAAAGGGTGAGGAGGTAGTTGACAGATCTCAGTTGCCAATGATGTATTTTATCAGATCCATCAACAAAAAATTGATGATAGTATTTTTTTATCCATATAAATTTGAAGACTATTTTTTTGATCCATACAAATTTAAAGACAGTATTTTTTTTTTTTGTAATCCGTATGAATCTGAAGATGGTATTTTTTTATCCATATAAATTTGAAGATAATATTTTTTTATCCATATAAATAGTATTTTTTGATCCATATAAATAGTATTTTTTGATCCATATAAATTTGAAGACTGTATTTTTTTGATCCATACAAATTTAAAGACAGTATTTTTTTGTAATCCGTATGAATCTGAAGATGTATTTTTTTATCCATATAAATTTGAAGATAGTATTTTTTTATCCATATAAATTTGAAGACTGTATTTTTTTTTGATCCATACAAATTTGAAGACTGTATTTTTTTTTGATCCATACAAATTTAAAGACAGTATTTTTTTATCCATATAAATTTGAAGATAGTATTTATTTATCCATATAAATTTGAAGATGGTATTGTAATCTACAATATAATTTGGATAATTTTATGCTTTTTGTTTGATGTAGGAAGCCCAGTTAATGAAGACACTCGCAGCTGAAGGTCTTCCAAATCGGAATCTACCATTCACAGAGCTTATCAAAGAAATATGAACATTTCTTTTTAGGATTATGTTATTTTTGTTTTAGCAATTCGAAAAACATTTCTATGTTAAACAGATTTGAAACAAAGGGAAAGCCGGATAACAACATTTCAACTAAGAATAACTCCGTGACTTCCAGTATGATATCATTCTCCTCTCATTGAATACTAAAATTTATATTTAGTACCATAAAAAAATTATTTCAAAGATTGGGTTTGTATCCTGGGAAAGTTTCTTTCCTTGTGAGATGTGACAATCTCTGTTACGAAGTCTCCACCATAACTGTTTTATCTAATTCCTGCATTTTTTTTTGGGTTTTTTTGTCGATTACGTTTGGCTCTAGAGTTCAGATGTCATAAACTGTTAATATCTTTTTGAGGGTAGAACTTTATTTCTCTATATAGAGCTGATACAACCTTTAAATGAATTTATCATGGAACCTACCCTTTATTTCAGGCCCTTTTGACAATGAATTAAAATAGATTACCAGGTCAACTTTCTTTTAATAAACCCTGAGAAAAGATAAGTCTCAATGGTCCATTTTCATAAGAATTTCAAAATAATACATCTCTTGAGGATAATTCACTGAATCTTGTTTGTTTGTGGGAAATATTTTTATCATGAATTTTTTTGTGATTTTATAAAATGATAGTAAAAAAATGGGAAATATTTTTATCATGAAATTTTTTGTGATTTTATAAAATGAAATTAAAAAAATTAGTTAACACGCTTTACACCTAACTACTTTGCAAGCTACTTTGGAAGTCATTTTAAATTTGATGAATAAATTTGAATCTACAATTGTTAGCCATATTTTCCATGAAGAAAACCACATGGCAGATGAGCTGGCCAATAAAGCTGCATTGGGAGAATACTTGAAGTACATTCGAGATGAGGAAGTGGTTCAAGTTCCAAACATTTCAACTTCATAATCTGTAAAGTCTGTCACATCAACAATCTAGTTGGAGTTGTCTTCATCATCACGGTTGTGTTTCTTCTTTAAGCCATGGATAGACCATCTCAATATGCATTTGCTTGTGCAGAGCAAAATTCTTTCTTCTTTATGGGGCTGGGTTTGGGAGGATCATTTAATCAGGAGTTCCATGATGAAGAAAGGAATCAAATTTCTCAAAAGATTCCTAGGCATTGATGAAGGGATGGATGCTCTCTACGGTGATGAATTGGATGAAGACCTTGATTGGGGCTTCTGGAGGATTTCTGTGTTGTATTTTTGGAGTTGGTATTGTCAAGATTCTATTTGATGTAATTATACTTTTGTTATAGGTTGATTGGGCCATGACCGAAGGTTTTCTTGCTGGTTCTTTCCTCCGGGTATGCTCTTGAACCAGGATAGATGTACTTTTATTATATTTAACAAATATCTTCTCGGCTTCGGCCCCTTATCCATTAAAAATAATTAGTTAAAACAATATTAATATGAATAGTTATACAGATTATTTTAAGATTTTTTCATCAAAATTTTAGATTTTAAAATGAAATATGATGTGTGTTGCTTTTCTTTAACAATTTTAGATAAAGTTTTTGAGCAAGTTAAATGTTATAATTTTGAATAAACTTTGAGCAATAATAACTTAAAATGGCTAGAGTACTCATTAAGAATATAACCATGCAATTGATAATGAAGTCATACATATTGCTATCTCAAGTTTGATTTATGTAAAATGATTAATGTAATTAGATGTTTAACACAACCTTTCTTTAATTCATTATAGGATCTTCATTTCTAATATCTAATCTCTCATTCTGTAAAGATAAAATGAGTAAAACATAGCTAACAAATTTTTCATGTCAACGAATGCATTACTATCAATGAAACATTACATGTGCATGCACATGAGAAGTAGTATTGATCTTAAATCACATTAAAATGAAAAATGATGTAGATAATACGAATAAAATGTAGTCAATATTTTTTTTAATGTTAACAAATATCAATGAAACATTACACGCGCACACACATGTGAAGTAGTATTGACTAAATCACATTAAACACGTGTGGAAAATGTATGTAGATAATATGAGTAAAATGTAGCCAAATTTTTTTTTTATGTTAACAAATACAACACTATCAATGAAACATTACATACTTCACAAACATGTGAAGTAGTATTGAGATGTGGAAAATGCATGCAGATAACATGAGTAAAATGTAGCCAACAATTTTTTCATGTTAACAAAAGCAACTTTTTCAATAAAACACTGCATGTGCACACACATGTGAAATAGTGTTGACTAAATTACACTAAATACTCTATACATGTGGAAAATGCATGTCAATAGTACAAGCAAAGAGTTAGTATAATCTCAATATACAGAGGCTGCCATAGCACTACAACGAACACAAAAGTACAAGACTACTCTAATAGAACACATCACTAAAGCCACACAAGAAAAACTATTCAAGATATTCAATTGTCAAAATGATTACACAAGATAAGAACTCCTTCTATAATTAGTGTCTAGATATTGCTACCAAAATCCACACTCTATAAATAAACATAATAAAGAAGCATAACAAAATCATTCAAATCCTTTTAAGCTTTAATTATGTTAGAGTATTATTACCTTATGCTTATTAATTAAATCATATTGATTTAATTATATAAGTTTCTATTACTCTAGTTGCTTAAGCTTCACTTAGGTGCATTATTAATTAATTCTTAATTAATAATGTGCAGCCTAGTTTTCTCCTTTAGGTTTCTATCTCACCTTTTATAAGGTTGAGCTTTGTACTTTTTCATTAATTCAGATGATATTTTTGCTCTCACATTTTGAGTAACTTCTGAGTTCTGCTTTTTCCATTTTGTTGTTTCATTCTTGTGACAGGTTTATTGCATGCAGCTGGATCTTGGAGTTGAATCTGATATTTCATCA
>MU224462.1:93723-118144 GCA_018584345.1 Thuja plicata | reverse complement strand
AGCAAATTAAGAGATACAAAATTCCTTGCCTCTCACTGGCAGAACTCAGACAATCTCCTAACTCCTCCTGCTGATATTCCTCCACTGCTATCTCTCAAACGCTATCACTGCGCCCTTGCTAACACTGAAAGTTTCTTCTTCAACTTATTCTTCTTCAAATGCCCCTTGACCCCCTTTTATAATCCGTCCAAGATCCAATCTTAATGGCTAAGATTATCTTGACTTCATCAATAACTTTCTGGAAGTTTTCGGCTTCTAGAAGTTTCTACAAACTAGAAGTTTCTAGAGACTAGAAGTTTCTACAAACTTAGAAGTTTCTACAAAGAGTCAAATAAATAATTATTAGCAAATGGAAGAACAACTGTCCAAGCTACCAAACTAACAGGTTCTTTGCTCAGAAGATCTCAATGAAATTTTTGAAGTTACAACTGTGAAAATACTAAAGGCATAGAAGTAGAGATGGATATCTGATACTGAACTTTTGCCTGATCAAACTGGATAATCTTATCAGGGATGATCATAAATTTTTAATCGTTTGCACTCAACAATCCTTTGGATTAGTTGCAGATTCCTCTAACATTTATCTTCAAGGATACTTGTTTAGTTGGCATGGTAGTGCTGAATGAAAAAATGTTGCCCATAGAAGACGAATACTATGAACAAAGAATATGAATTGTTAAAACACTGCTGAAATTTGGCACTGGTTGAAGATAAAGTAAACAACTTAATTTATTGAAGATAAAGTAAACAACTTAATTTATTGATAAAGAAGTTTAAAAGCCAGCATACCTCACATCGAGTCATAACCAAGTTTCATGAAAGATCAAACCATCTCACATTTGTATTGCGAGGAACAAGTCTAGAAGGATGGAGTTCATATTGAATTTGTCCATTCAAAAAAAAAAAAAAAAATGCATGGGATCAAGATAGGTTACCATTTCCTTCCCGGCTGCCTTTCTGTTTTTTTTTTCTTAAACCAAAGCCATGAGTGGTTTAATCTGGCCCATATATGTGATTTTGCAAGATGATAGGTTTAATGTGTTCTACTGTTGCTTTTCTATGATTTGTATGTTTCTTCGTATATATACTTTTCAAATTGCCATCTATTAGAGGGTGTTCAAAATGAAGAAGTAAAGACTAAATATTTCTTAAGCCTTATTTTTATGGAATTTGTATTGCATCTCAATCTGAAACAAATTGCTTCATGTTCACAACATGCATTTTTCACTACTATAATAAATAACTCTTATAAATGAGGCTAATCATAATAGCATTATATTTGCATGTCATTATATGACAAATTGACAATGTATTGTTTAGAGCTTAAACCTAAGAACACGAAGCTAAAAATTAATTGTTAAGCATGCATAGTAGAAAAAGCGCAAAATTCAATTGTATCTTATTTGGAGCTTGGGGTTAGTTAGAGATGAAATGTGCTACCTTCTTTTCACATTTTGTTAAAGACAATTTTACTAATCTCTCGCATAAATGAATAGTACAAGAATTTCATGCAGTTCATTGGTACTAATATTATTCATGTTTTTTTACATAAGAGTGGTTGAGTTTGTATATACTACTATGTTAAGATGAAACGAGAAGATTAAAGGACAAACATGTCAAAGGATTAATTTGTTAAAAAGAAAACTAAATAATACATACAATTTTTATGATCTCTTAAGTAGATGTATTTTAGATTGTGTAGACTTTCATTGTGGGCTTCATGTGAAAGGGAAGCTAAAAGTTATAATGTGTTTGTTTTCATATAGATCTTGCAATTAAAATCTTAGGTATATGTTTTTTCTCTTCCTAAAAAAATTCACATTCCTAGATAATATGAATCTATACTTTTCTCTTTGCTTGGATAAAAAAAGAGTAGTATTTCTTGATTATCGAATAAGATTGAAGGGCATTTACCTTTCTTTAGCCCAGGTTCACTTTTTTTTTTTTTTTTGACTACCCAAAGTTCCTTACTTTAAACATCAAATCTCCTCATTCACAAGTTTGAAGAACAAAACAAATTTACTGACAATTTGATAAGCACTCTGTGTTTAAAAGTTATCTTCTATAATTTGTATAATTGATGATATTTGTAGACTACATATTTTTATATATATTTTGCAAAAAAACATGTTTGATTTTAAAATTTGAACATATTTATATTAATTATTTCTCATTAGATTCTTGTCTTTTCTTTTCACAAAATTATATAAATTAAGTCACTAGATCACACAAATTTGGTGTTGCTTCTCAAAACCTCTTCTCTATATATGAAAAGTAGAAACAATACTATTCTTATCCAGGCCCAATAGCTTTTTACAATTTTAAGAGGTATTTCATAAGCATTGTAGTTCCCAACATATAAGGTTTGGTACTCAATAAATTGTCTTTGAAATTTTATACCTTCTTTGTACCATTGTTCAAAGTGTGGTGTTTAAACTTAAACTTTAGACATTGTATGTTAAAAAAACAACTCTCTTTACAACACATGCCCACAAGAATAAACAATTCAATTAGTCTAGACCAACATATAATAAGAATAAATGGTTCACACAAATTAACTCAAAGTAATTAAAATTTTGAAAATAATATAGTGCACTAGTTAGAGAAAAGATTATATGTCAATTGATATGTTTTTTTTTAATAAATAGTTAAGCCAAAAGGTAATCCTTCAACTATGTTGTATGTAAGTATTAATGGAGGAAGTGACCGATAGTTGGGAGTATCACTTCGATGGGTGCAAGAGTTGACCATGCATTTTGTTTACAGATAATTTTATATGTGAAAATCATTTATATATGATAGGATATATCTTTGTAAGATAGGACAATTGAGTATGGAATTTGTTAACAAAGGAATTTTTATTTTTATTTTAAAATAGTTGATTATGAACGGTCATCATATGTTATTATATTTTTTGAAGACTTGTGTGTATCCTACCTTTTCTAACAAATATATATTAATTATAAAACAAATATTATCTACTAATAATTGATATATATTTAAATACATTTTAAAAAATATATAAGTATTTTTTATTAACTAATTTTATAAGGTAAAAAATGCATGTATTAATTAAAAGAAAAATGATGTACTTGGAAAAACGGTAGCAAAAGTAAAAACTCAAATTAAAAACAAATGAATATTGCATTAATTAAGACAGCTGAAAGCTTCATTTAAATAAATACAAGTTAAAAATGAGAAAATATTATTGGGTTAAACGCTTAATAGTATTTTTTCCGTGTACAAAAGACAATGGGTTTTCCGTGGAGGATATTTTTATATGATATGTCGACAAAGCCACGTTGCTGTGTTTTTGGTTATCCTAAAGACAGCCCGCAGAAATTTGAATGGATAGTTGTACAATCTGTTGAATATTAAAATGAAAATTGTACCAGTTCAATGGCAGAATCGACAGGCTATAGTTTTGACAGAGCTGAATTGAATATAGAATTTTGTCTGGAATTGCCTAGTTTTAAATTTTGTCTGGAATTCGTTTGACAGAGCTGAATTGTTTCTGCAAAATCTGAGCACACAGATGGCGAAAAGATGGTGGCTTGTTTCTTGGGTTCTGCATCGTCTTAAGGTTTTACATTGTTTTATTATTAAAGGAGTCTTGACTGTTTGGTTTTATAGAAGTTCATTAAAATTTCTACATCTGAAACAGCATATTAGTCGAGAATACTGAAATGACAGAGTTTTAAATATCAAATTCCGAAACTTTTTCCAGCCTCGTAAACTGGATTCGTGTGTCAGATTTGGATATTCATCGAAGAATAATAATAGAAAGGGGATTTTGGTTAGGATTTAGAAAATTGCTCCGAAGCCATGTATGCGAATTGTGAATCACAGATAATGCGCGTGAACTGTTTGACAAAATGCCTCAAGTGAATGTGGTCTTATTGGCAGGGTATTAACCAAATGGATTTGATGTAAAGGCTTCGAAGGATTTTCAGAAAATGCAAATGGAATGAATCAGCGCCCCTTTTTGCCTGTTTAAAAATGGAACAAAATACCAAAGCCTAACTACAAGGCAAATATGCACACTGAAAATGGATCATCATTGGGTGTGAGTCAAAAATTGTGTTGGTGTTCGCAACTGTAAGTTCTTTCTTCTCTTCCTGATCTACACATTTTTAAAGACAAGATTGGACACATTCATGCAGCTACCACACTTCATTAATTTCTTCAAAGATGCAGAACATCATTCAATTTCTTCTAGCAATCTAGCAATCACATTTCTTGCATTTTTTTGAATGTTGCCTTTGCACTGAGTTTTGTTGGGTTTCTTATCTTTCCACATCTTTGGTGTTTGCTAATGCAACTATAATTGAGGTTTATGAAAAGAAGAAATCAAGTAGATGGTGATATGATTGAAGGGGAAGGAAGAATTTTGAGTAGGAATTTGGAACATGGAAGCTATATTGGCTGATTGCTTTGTATGCAGAAGAGGACATTGCAAAACTGCCCATGCTTCATGGACCAGATGCTGAAGGATAAAAATGAATGCTGCCTCTCATTATTTAGAAGTGAGATAATACAGATTTCAGGTTTAACCATTATCTGCATGCTTAATGAGATCATATAATGGCATTTTGAGTGGTGTAAGAAACAAGGATGAGTTCATGTGTTGTTTGCACACAAGACAAAGTCTAAAGCTTTGAATCCCATTGTTCTATATTCCAGATCATCATATCATCAGAGATGCCAGGATCTTTCAATCCAAAATCTAGTCATAGTGCATAGTAAAATAAATGCAGAAAAAAATGCCAAATGAAGATATTTCCAGCTTACAGTCCTCTCATTGAAATAATTTCCTTAGTTTGGACATACTCATTTTCCCAACACCCATAATACCAACCCAAGAGGAATTTCTGATTGCAACAAGTGAGTTCATTATCCTGTAGAGCACAAGCTCCAATCTGATACAGAAACAGCATATAAGCTCTATTATGCCTTCAAAGGAAACAAAACATGCTATGCTCCAATGTCAGAGGCTTCAAGAAGACATCGGGGTGATGTTAGTATTCAAAACGAAAATACACCAATGATAACCATAATAAGTATGGTGCTGGCTAAGCTTCAGACAGAATGCACCAAAGACAAAGAAAAAAAAAAAAAGTCACTTTTTTTTTTCAAATTCGTGAAAAACACAGCAAGTTTTTGGCAATTTTTTTATGGTTTTCGACTACAAAATATGTAAATTATGAAAAACAGATGCTGAAAATTTTGCAAAAATCAGTAGTGTTTTCGGAATTTTCAAATTTGATCATTAGTGCATTCCGTCTAGAGCTTAACCGCCTCCAATAAGTATACATAACAGTGATAAGCTATCTACAATATGGATTATGTTTGCAGCTTCAACCTCATTGTGAAGAATGCCACAATTTGGGACAGAGTTGGTAATCCTAGAGTTCGAACCAAAACAAAAAGGGAACATGTACAATCTATCGTTTGAAGAGGCGATCAATTCAATACACAAGGCTAGGGAAATAGACATACAATTGACAAACATACTAGAGGTGGCAAAGGCAAGAGAAAAAGTTTCGACTGCAATTGTTTAAGAGGAGAGAGATGCACATTGGATCATACCATATTAGTTTTGTCTAGAATGTGCATTGGATCATACCATATTGGTTTTGTCTATCAAGGTTCTTTGCCCAGAAGATCTCAATGAAGTTTTTTGAAGTTACAACTGTGAAAATAAAAAAGGCATAGAAGTAGAGATGGATATCTGATACTGAACTTTTGCCTGATCAAACTGGATAATCTTATCAGGGATGATCATAAATTTTTAATTGTCTGCACTCAACAATCCTTTGGATTAGTTGCAGATTCCTCTAACATTTATCTTCAAGGATACTTGTTTAGTTGGCATGGTAGTGCTGAATGAAGAAATGTTGCCCATAGAAGACGAATACTATGAACAAAGAATATGAACTGTTAAAACAATGCTGAAATTTGGCACTGGTTGAAGATAAAGTAAACAACTTAATTTATTGATAAAGAAGTTTAAAAGCCAGCATACCTCACGTCGAGTCATAACCAAGTTTCATGAAAGATCAAACCATCTCACATTTGTATTGCGAGCAACAAGTCTAGAAGGATGGAGTTCATATTGAATTTGTCCATTCAAAAAAAAAAAAAAAGTGTATGGGATCAAGATAGGTTCCGATTTTTTTTATTCTTTCACTTTAACCTTTTCCTTTCCGGCTGTATTATTTTTTTCTTAAACCAAAGGCATTTCTATCTGAAATGAATCAATCTAACTCAATACATCAATGGCCAAGAACTAACTTGAAGGATGCAAGACGATGGGTTTAATCTGGCCCATATATGTGATTTTGCAAGATGACAGGTTTAATGTGTTCTATTTTTGCTTTTCTATGATTTGTATGTTTCTTGCTATATATACTTTTTAAATTGCCATCTCTTAGAGGGTGTTCAAAATGAAGTCAAAATGAAGAAGTAAAGACAGCCTTATTTTTATGGAATTTGTATTGCATCTCAATATGAAACAAACTGCTTCATGTTCACAACATGCATTTTTCACTACTATAATAAATAACTCTTATAAATGAGACTAATCATAATAACATATATTTGCATGTCATTATATGACAAATTGACAATGTATTGTTTAGAGCTTAAACCTAAGAACACGAAGCTAAAAATTAATTGTTAAGCATGCATAGTAGAAAAAGCTCGAAATTCAATTGTATCTTATTTGGAGCTTGGGGTTAGTTAGAAATGAAATGTGCTACCTTCTTTTCACATTTTGTTAAAGACGATTTTACTAATCTCTCGCATAAATGAATAGTACAAGAAGTTCATGCATTTCATTGGTACTAATATTATTCATGTTTTTTTACATAGGAGTGGTTGAGTTTGTATATACTACTATGTTAAGATGAAACGAGAAGATTAAAGGACAAACATGTCAAAGGATTATTTTGTTAATAAGCAAACTAAAATACTACATACAATATTTATGATCTCTTAAGTAGATGTATTTTAGATTGTGTAGACTTCATAGTGGGCTTCATGTGAAAGGGAAGCTAAAAGTTATAATGTGTTTGTTTTCATATAGATTTTGCAATTAAAATCTTAGGTATATGTTTTTTCTCTTCCTAGAAAAATTGACATTTCTAAATAATATGAATTCATATTTTTGTCTTTGCTTGGATAAAAAAGAGTAGTATTTCTTGATTATTGAATAAGATTGAAGGGCATTTACCTTTCTTTAGCCCAAGATCACATTTTTTTTTTGACTATCCAAAGTTCCTTACTTTAAACATCAAATCTCCTCATTCACAAGTTTGAAGAACAAAACAAATTTACTGACAATTTGATAAGCACTCTGTGTTAAAAAGTTATCTTCTACAATTTATATAAATGATGATATTTGTAGAATGCATGTTTTGATATATACTTTGCAAAAAAAACATGTTTGATTTTAAAAATTTGAGCATATTTATATTTATTATTTTTCACTAGATTCTTGTCTTTTCTTTTCACAAAATTATATAAATTAAGTCACTAGATCACACAAATTTGGTGTTGATTCTCAAAACCTCTTCTCTATATATGAAAAGTAGAAACAATACTATTCTTATCCAGGCCTAATAGCTTTTTACAATTTTAAGAGGTATTTCATAAGCATTGTACTTCCTAACATATAAGGTTTGGTACTTAATAAATTGTTTTTGCAATTTTATACCTTCTTTGTACCATTGTTCAAAGTGTGGTGTTTAAACTTGAACTTTAGACATTGTATATTAAAAAAACAACTCTATTTACAACACATGCCCACAAGAATAAAGTATTCCATGTTGTCGGTTGTGTTTGTATTATAGGTTGGTTGTCCTTTGGTTTCCAATAGTGCAATGTTATTGTGTGATGTGAGTCTCCTCATTTTGTGTGTTCAACATCTCACAAAATGGTATGTCCCTCTGTGTGTTCGTATTGATAAAAAATTCTTGGGTGATGGGAAGGGGGAAGAAAGCCCTAGATATGAGATAAAGGTTGGAAATTATGAAGAAGGCCAAGGTAGCAAGTCATTTAAGGAAGCCCTACAATTTGAAGAACTAGAGGATATGTAGGAAGAATCAATTTTTGATGTGGGAGTCAGAGGAGATGGTGCAATGGCCCTCAGGGGGTCTAGCGAGAGACATTGACTCCTAGTCTGAAGAAGGTAAGGACCATATTTTGCCTAGGATATTGAGAGTTAACAATAGTGGAGAAATGCTAATATCTATTAAAAATAAGAAACGTGACTTTAAAATGTGGCAATTTTATTCACATGCTTGGATAATAACACCCTCCCAACTAGGAAATTTTTTGATAACTGTCTCAACACGGTGTGGAGAAAGAAATTAGGGACTTACACATCATTTGGTATAATGATTCGAGGAGTTTTTTTTACTTTATCTAAATAATCACAATATGCAATAAATAATATAGGAGAAAAAATATTGGAATGTTGGAAAATATTTTCTTAAGACCATAGCTTGGGCCCCTAAAGTATCACAAAATGGAATTATTTTATGTTCTACCCCTAGATGGATTAATGTGAAAAATGTTTCAAAATAATTCTAGAGATTTATTCCCCAATTACTAAAAGAAATCGGGAAAACCCTGAAGATGGAAGATACCCAATCAAGCTTGCCCAAACCCCAATGCTTGAATATTGATTTCATTTAATGGGGATGTGCAAATCCATGATGCCCTTGTTGGAAATGGATTATGTTGGAGTTGTTGACATTCATGTTTTGTCATTGATGTCAACACATATTCAGTTGAAGTCTCAGTCGGACTGGTTGTCTCAGGCACAGGCAAGACTGAGAGTCGTGTATAGACATTGTATAGACTCTCAGAGGATGTGAACACATATATGTATTAAGGGACAAGTTGGGATCTTATAACTAATGTCTCTTGAGTTTATGTTTCTATTTGTTTGAGTTATAGAGGTTTTGGTGGAGACTGTTTGCAGAACAGTGACAAAGAATTATGGCAGTGTTAGTCTCTGAGTTTTGTGGATAGCATATATGCAAGCTTGGGGAATGTTAGGAGGCATGTCGAGGAATGTTTGTTATGATTCTTGGGTCGTAGGACTATTGGTGACGTCAGCTGTGGCGTGTGTTCTGGAGAAGACCTATTTGGGGCCGACTTCTGAGATGGGTGATCCCACAAAGCTATGTCCCACTTTCAGACAGGAAGAAAAATCATGCAGATGGATTTTTTCATTTTTGTCCCCTTCGAGCAAATGGAGGTGTTCGTGCGAAGGGGAAAAACCCCTTCGCGCGAACTAGATGAAATGGGGGGTTCGCTCAAAATGGACCCAATTCGAGCAAACCCTGTGAATCAATGAAAAAGAAGAAATTTGCATAAATTTTCCATGGGGGTTTGCTAGAAGGGGGTTCACATGAACCCCCTTCGCTAGAAGGGGTGTTCTAGTGAACCCCCTGAATTTGTCCTTCCTGTCCAAAGCCAACAAATTTCTGCAATTTTTTCCCTTTGAAGAACTCAATCAAGGACCAAATAAAACAACCTTCAAAAACCCAAATGGAAGATGATGCTACTCAAAAAAATCTTCACAATGACTAGAATTTTAATACATATTGAGTTCATTGTGACTTTCTATTTTTAGTTTAATTAAACATAGGTTGTCTAACCATTTAGCAACCTCTCTCTTCGACGCTTCAGGAAAAATAGTAAATTAGTAAAAAAAATTATAAAAAAATGTAGGAAATGGGTATTTATGTTATCTTTCTATCACAAAAAGAAAAATGAATTTTGATATATACAGATCAAGTTAGAGCGATCCAAAGGAACCTATGTCTAAATTACAGTTAATGTCACTTCATAGCTCAATAAACTATAAAATATTGAACCAAATTAAGCAAAACCAATTGGATCCTCTAGGTATTAGTGTTACAAACCTAACCACGAAAGAATTACATTGTTATCTTTTTTGAAAAAAAAGTTATGCTGATCCAAGTGATCTTCACTCTTTAAAAATGTTGATTTTTCATCCAAACCACTTTTCGAAGGAGAAGGAAAAATGGATACAAATCAAGTCCAAAATTTTTTTTTAAAAAAATTTAGAAACTAGAAACAAAATGCTAAAAGTCACTAGTTTGTACATCATCTTCAAATACTTAATGGTTTTGAAGCAATATGTGTCTGAAAGTGAAGTTTTTTTTTTCAGAATGTTAGTCTCAGTGTCAAAGTTGGCCAAAAAGTGGGACACATTATTGTGGGAACACCCAATCTATGTAGCGTGTATTATGGATAGAGAGCGTGGATTACGTGACTTGGATTATATTTGATGATTTGTAATTAATTTTTACTTGTTCAAGGTACCATGTGTATCTTAGCAAGGGGTTATGTAATTGTTTGTGCATTTGGGAAGTCTTAATTGGCCAACCTAATTGCTTATTGTAAACTTGTATAAAGGAGAGTTGTTTTCTTGATAAAGAGGAATGGGTATGTAGTGTGGAAGCTGCAAGATTGTATTTGAGAAGTTTTTTGGATGTAGAGCAAAGATAGAGATTGATGAACTTCATTGGAACTATTTAAGCAAAGCCAATTGCTATCAGTCAATTCATTGGATATTATATATTTGTATATCTGTATCTCAGACAGTGAGTCCTAAAGGTGGATTTAACCTTCTTTAGGCAGTGATCCTAGGTAGTGATCATGTTGTTCTCTTGACTCCTAACATGGCTTGTCCTTTAACAGGGACTGTGGACTATATGTAATAATCAGCTCCTAACAGGGATAAATCTCCTAACAAGGATACAATACTTTCTGTGCATTATTTGTAGGTGTTAATTCCCACTGGGTTTTTTCCCTTAATAGGGTTTCCTCGACAACAATTGGTTATTTTATGGTATTGTTATTATTGTATAGCATTTATCATTTGGTTTATAAAGTAAAATTTTATGATATACAACTGATTCCCCCCCAGTTGTATTACTGATCTATTATTTCTAAAAATTGGTATTAGAGTTTCTGATCCTTTGAGAGAAAGCTCAATAGCTTGAGGTGATCCTAAAGATGGCGTTCTATAGGAAGGATAGTCTGAAGTTTGATCCCGAAAACTTTGACAGTTGGAAGAACAAGATTAGAACTCATCTCCTGTGTTTGGGAATTGACTACTAGATGATTAAAAAGAAAGATGTACATATCAAGTCTGAACATGAATTAGATAAAGAGACTGATGATGAAAATAAGTTGTTTTCTTACAATATGGTTGCAAGAGAAGCACTGATTAGTGTGCTATCTGAAGGTGAACTCATAGAGGTTAAAGATTTGAATTCTGCACATAAAATTTGGTCAAGATTAGAGGCACTATATGAAGGAGATAAGTTTACAGAGCAGAAGAAGTTACATAACTGGAAGAAAAAGATGGAAATGTTGAAAATGAGAGCTGATGAGAATGTTAGATCATATGTACAAAGGGTTACTGAGGTTGTTATAGGTATTAGAAATTTTTGAGGCACCTACAGTGAAGAAGAAGTGATCACAAAGATTCTTAGATCTTTGACACATGTTTACAAAACTAAAGTGCAAGTGATAGAAGAGAGCATACCTTTGACGATGAACTTCAACAAAGATATGTTGATTGCTAAATTAACTACCCTTGAGGCCGCAGAGTTGGGAGATTCATTACCTAAGACTAAATCAACATTCAAGGCAACTATGCATAATGACAAAAAGACTTTATTAGGTCTTGCGAGCACCAACAGAGGTGACTTCCGTGAAGATCTTGGTGAATATGTTGATGAGTGGGAAAAGATATAGGAAGAAGAGAGGAAGTTGGATTAAATTGTGGCCCTGATCGCAAGAAGAGAAAAGAGAGGTAAGGGTAAGTTTGAAGGAAAGTTACCTTTGAAATGTTTTTCATGCAATAAAATAGTTCATTTTCCATCTAGATGTCCTACAAGGGTTTCTAAACATAATTCTAAGTTTCATAGACCTAATTATTCCAAGGATAAGGAATTTTACTATGCTAGTGAAGGTGTGTCTGATGATGATGTTGTAGATTATTATTAAATTGGATTTATTGTTGTTAAAGATGATGAACCTATTCATGAAGAGAAATCCCTAGATTCACATGTTGAAAAGAAATATGAATGGATCATAGATAGTGGTTGTTCACATCATATGACTGGTGATAGAAACAAGTTTGTTCAGCTAACTAAATATGATGGTGGTGTAGTCAGATTTGGTGACAACACTCCTAAGTTTATCATTGGAGTGGGATCGATTTCTCTTGATGGTAAAACTAATTCTGATGATGTATTGCTTGTTGATGGACTTAAGCATAAATGGTTGAGTGTTGGATAGCTTGTAGACAAGGGTTATCATTTGAATTTAAATGATGGGAAATGTTCTATCAGAAGTGAGACAAGAGATTTGATCACATTAGGTGCTAAGTCAAGAGGTAATGTATTTGAGCTGAGTATTGTAGAAGCTTCTTGTTTTGTTGCGAAGGTTGATGACAGTTGGTTGTGGCATAGAAGATTTTGTCGTATAAATTTTGATAACATTGTGAAAGCATGTATGAAAAATGTTGTTAGAGATCTACCAAAGATTGTGAAACCTTCTAACTTTATGTGTAGAGAATGTGTGATGGGGAAACAGACTAGAAGCAATTTTCAAAGCAAATCTTACTCAGTAAAAGGGAAGTTGGATCTGGTGCATACAGATCTGTGTGGACCTACAAGAACAAGATCTTACTATGGTGAAAGGTATTTCATACTTTTTGTTGACAAATTTTCTAAGATGATGTGGGTTGCATTTCTTAGAGAGAAATCTGAGGCTTTTGATAAATTTAAGATTTTCAAAGAAAAAGTTGATAATGAATCATGTTTGAAGATAAAATGTTTAAGGTCAGATAGAGGTGGAAAGTTTACTTCATACATGTTCAATACCTACTCCGAAGTGCATGGAATATATAGGCAAACATCAGCTCCCTGGACACCACAACAAAATGGAGATTTATAGGAAGAAGTATATATTGAGAAGCCTGATGGATTCTCTTTGACATATGATGAGGATATGGTTTTCAAATTGATGAAGGCCTTGTATGGACTGAAACAAGCACCTAAAGCATGGTATGCTAGGTTGGACAGGTATTTACTTCGTCTTGGTTTCAGAAAAGGAAATGCAGACAATAATTTTTATTTAAGAACTAGTGAATATAGAATCTTAATAGTTGAAGTTTTTGTAGATGATATCATTTTTGGAGGTAATGATGAAATGAGTAAGAAATTCTCTATGGAAATGGAAAGTGAATTTGAGATGTCGATGATTGGTGAAATAAATTTTTTTGTTGGTTTTCAAATTAATTAAAACAAGAATGGTTACTGGTTATAATGTTACTACTACTGATGAATCTCCAAGTGTTTTTCAGACAAAGCATAGACCCACAATTGGAAGCTTTCAATATCTAACTCACACTAGACCAGATATTGCTAATGCAGTTGGAATTGTGGAAAGATATCAAGAAGATCCTAAAGCGACTCATATTGCTACAGTAAAGAGAATATTCAGATATCTGAAAGTAACGTTGGAGTATATGGCTTATGGTATGAGAAATATGATGACTTTGTTTTGCATGCTTATACTGATGCTGATTGGGCAGGAAGCATTGATGACAGAAAGAACACAAGTTGTGGTGCATTTTATCTTGGGAAAAGGTTGGTTTCCTGGTTAAGTAAGAAGCTGGATTGTATAGCTCAGTCTACTGCTGAATCAAAGTATGTTGCTGCTATTATAAATTGTACACAGATTGTTTGGATGAAGCAGATGTTGAAGGACATTGGGATAACATTTAAAGAGCCAGTGGTTATTCATCGTGATAACACTAGCACAGTGAATATGTAAAACAATCCAGTTGTGCATTCAAAGACTTAACATATTTCAATTAAGTATCATTTCTTGAGAGACAAGGTTGCAGAGAAGGAGATTAGATTAGAGTATATCACCACAAAGGAACAAATAGCAGATGTATTTACAAAACCTTTTCCAAAGGATGCCTTTGAGTATCTAAAATGTATGCTTGGGGTGAGATTCCCTCCTTGCAAGAACTAATTGATGCAGGAATACATCATTCCAGTGGATTTCATAGCTATATCATATCCTGGACTTGATGTTTGGATCTGTATATGTTAAATGTGGCCTTGTTATTCAACCATACACTTCAACATAGTCCTCGTTCATCAACCACATACAGAAGTAAATATGAGTTATTCATCCTGCATTCCTGTATGATTTGACATGTTGCCTTCTATCTAGACGGGGTTTTGAATGGCTCTCAGAATGAGAGTCTCACAACCTACACCAATCCAAGAACGAAGGATTTTTCTCCATGAATACAATGTAATGTAATGCAAGATTAATATAAGAACATGAAAGATCAAGATTAATCTAAATGAAATTAAACTAAGACATGATAAGAAATATGATATTAATCTAAGAAAATGAAGCTATTCTATTGCAAATGAGCTTAATTGAAATGAGATGATGAATTCTAAAATGCAGCAACAATTCTTTATTCTAACAATGCATATTCTTGAATGAGAAATGGGAGTTCTTTTATAGACTGAGAGTCTACTCCGAATAGAAAGTTTCCTTTTCAAATAAAACAGATAAAAAATCTAGTTCAAATTAGCAAGTTTTCTTTAAAAGAAAACAATGAACTTTTTTCTCTTTGTTTTTAATTTTTTTCTTTTTTGATTTTAATTGTTTTCTTTTTTGATTTTAACTGTTTTCTTTCTCTTTAAAGCACAGTTAATTCAAAGTTTCTATTTCTGAACTGGAGAGAAGATTTTTGAGAGAATATTTAATTAAAAAAATAGAATATGACCTCATAAATGTATTTTTCTCAATTATCTGAATAATTAAATTCAATTATTGAAATAAGGATATTTATTTAATAATTAAATATTATTTAATTCCTTTTTATGTGTTTTAGCTAAAAGGGGTGAATTTAATTTAATTAAAGTGCTAGGACTTTATAATTAAATTAATTCAATCATAGGGTTTTTTCAGCTAATTGATTGATATTTAGGAATTAAATATAATGTATGATTAATGCAGATTTAGGATTTTCTGCATTTGACACTTAGGTGGAGTAGAGTCAGTCAAAACTCAGAATTGCCTAATACAATAGGACTTTGATGATTCAGAAGAATGATAAATGCAACAAAATTGGTTAGGGTTGCAAGATGCCAATTTCGGGGTGTTACATTTTGCCCCTCTTTGAATTGATGTGTGAGCAGCGCATTGATTCAAAGAATAGTCTGATGTCTGAAGCACAGAAGAATAGATTTTGAAAATTGATGATGCAAAGATCGGTTGATGAAGATTTCAGAGCCATCTCCAGGATAAAGCTTAACTCTCTGAAGTCTAGGTTAGATTGCCAAGACGCCGGTTAAGTAGATTTTTTGAGGGTCATTTTTAGAACGAAGCTTGATCCTCAGGGATTCGGGTTAGATTGCCTTGATACCTAATAGATTAAGATTTCGATAATCATCTCTAAAATGAAGCTTGATCCTCAGGGATCCGAGTTAGATTGCTCAGACACCTAATAGATTGATATCTTTCAAAAGACTGTCCCCAGAATGAGGCTCAATCTTCAGGATTCAGGGTTAGATTGCCCCAATACCTGTCCATAAAAAGATAGTCAATAGAGATTTTTAGGACTATCTCTAGAATGAATCTTAGTCCCCCAATATCTAGGTTAGATTGCCTAGACACTGGTTAGATCGAGTTTCAAAATCATCTCTAGAATGGAGCTTGATTTTTAGGAGTCAGGGTTAGATTGCCCCAGTTGCCAATAGATGAGATTTTGAGAATCATCTCTAGAATGAAGCCTGATCCTCAAGTATCTGAGTTAGATTGCTTAGATACTTAATAGATTGAGATTTCGAGAATCATCTCCAGAATGAAGCTTGATCCTCAAGGATCCGGGTTAGATTACCCCAGTACCTAATAGATGACAAGATGTAAGGAACATAGATGCCCTTAGTGATAGTGGAGTATCTAGTTTTGACCTTGAAGTATGAAAACTGAACATGCCCCAAGTGTTGAGATGCCCCTAGCAACGAGGACTGTTGAATTCAGATCAGATTGATTGGAATAGATTCAATGATGTAATCATCCTGCCCCCTCAGGAATGAAATGGGAAGATGACACGTCATAATGATGATTGAGAGTGAGAAATCATAGATAGATGTTGAATCGAAGACCAAGAAGAACTTAGAATAGATTACGAAAGAATTTAGAAGACTCAGAATCAATTTAGAGTGATTTCGAGGTCTGGTTGACCAAGTTTGACTTTTGATGAAAAGAGTTGAAGATTTTGAGAAAATGATGATATGATAAGATTCTGACAAGAAAGTGACTTCAGAAAGTTGACTGCACAAGTGTCTGATGGCGTCAGTCCCAAAAAATTTAAAATGCGATTTTGAGCTATATAGAAGTGTCAGATCTTGAAAATGGATTGAGCATATAGCTGAAGATAGAGAGCGAGGATCAAACACTTGTGTAGTAGTGGTGAAGGCAGGACGCTGAAGAAGAATTCCTCAATGTACAAATCCAGGAGAACGCAATGAAGTGAGCATCAAATTGCTGCCACAATGCAAGTCTAGAATGAAAATGCAATCCTATGCTAGATGCAATACCTAGGACATGGTTGTGAGACCCATCGTATAATTATCATCTTTGAGCATTTTTGTAACATCAAAGTCGATACTATCCTTACTGGTGTCACTGCGACCATAAGAATATGAATATGACTTTCATCGGATAAGATATGGGAAATGAATGTAAGCACCAGGGCACAAAAGCCAAGATGACCTAAACATTGTTTCTAGTTTGATGTTGCAAGAGTACACCAGTATCGAGACATTCAAAGCCAAGATAACCATGAGTGTGATCATGCATAAACAAATAGAGAAATAATATTCAAGGAGATAGTACCGACCTCACCATGGTGTACAAATAAACAAGATTGAGGGATGTGAGGTTATTCCACCTTAATACGGGAGCTCTTATCACATACACCCTGTTAATTTGACATTGCCAGATCATCGAGACTACACCAACAAGCAGTAGACAAATAAAATATCAATGAAATCCATGTGAATAGACAGCATACAAAGAAACATTCAATCATAGCTCAACCATTCTCAAAGTTTTTGAATATGTATGTGTATAGGGGTGTTGAAAAATACCGTTGTGATTGTGTTTGATTGTTATCGATAGATGTTTACATTTGATATCCGATGTGTGTTGAAAAACACAGATGTGTCCAAAGATAGTGTTGAGAAACACTATTTTAGGGTTGTGTTGAAAAATTCCAGTTTGTGTCAGTAGCGAATTGTCCTTCAGAAATGACAAGATTACTGACTCAGGTGTAAACCAAAGATGTGATTAGATGTGGGGACCCATGCCCCTAGTAGTGTTGACTGACTTGACATATGTTGCAAGGAAAAACTAGATTTGGTTTCTCCCAGGCCTATGGTGTTGAATCAATGTCAAGTCAGTAGGGTTCGCAGAGGAACCAAAGTGTCACGGAAGTGACCGAAAGCTATGTACAAACTAAAGCAAAGAATCGTCAAGACTGTGTAACAATAGGAAGAGCATTGAGTATAACTCTAACTGTAACGGATGGGAGAAATCTCAATAGTACAGCGATAGTAGGTAGACATAGTGAGAACCACTGGTGACTAATGCAAGAGAGATTCTCAAGTGAGAAGGTCGTACTGATAGCTAGGCATCAGTAGGCAAACATAGTGACAAGCACTGGTGACTGATGTAAGGGAGATTCTCAAGAAGAGAGACCTCAGTATAGGAAAAACGACAGTAGGAAGACACGGTGAGAACCACTAGTGAATATTGTGAAGTAGATCCTCAAAAGGTAATAGGACAGTGCCCCTAGATCAGGAGGGTTTCCCCGAGAGTATGACTAGTTTCAATCCATGTAAGTTGGTGTCTTGACGGGAATTGAGAGCATGCAAAATAGAAAATGCAAGTAGGAAAGAAGCAAAGCAGGAAAGAAAATGTATGAAGCCAAGTGGCGCTACGATAGATATAGAAATGTGGAACAAGAGGCACCTATTTACTAGGTTTTCACCTTCTTGGCAGAAATTCTTTTTTTGCTACCATGATGCCTGTTTGCCAGGTTTTCATCAATGGCACTTTTTCTCTTTTTCTCTTTTTTTTTTTTGTATTTTTTAATAATTTTTTTTTTTTTGTATTTTTGGAATATATAATTTTTTTGGAGATACATCAAAGCGCCTATTGCTAGGTTTTCATTAAGATGATCATTTTTTCAGGACATTTTCAGATCATTTTTTTAAGTTTTTTTCAGGACTTTACTATATACATGAGCACACTGAAGATGTCTCAGCTGTAAAACCATTTCAGATGAAGAGCGTTGATTGGCTCTTTGAGTTTCTCTCCTTTAGTAGTAGAAATTTGATAGGTGCCAGACCCAAATACTGTTGTGACAACATACGGACCAAGCCAATTTGGTTCAAATTTTCCCTTCTGGACCCGATGTTGTTGATTCTTACAGTTCTCCCTCAGAACGAGGTCACCCACCTGGAAGTCCCTTGGTCAAACCTTCTTGTTATAGCTCTTGGACATCCTTTTTTGGTATTCTCTAAGGTGATCGAACACCACTTGCCAACGTTCATTAAGTAGTTCTATCTCTTGTAGCCAAGATATTCTGTTATCATCATCAGTAATGAGGCGTTTCAGAGAGACTCGTAGAGAAGGAATCTCAACCTCAATCGATAAACAACATCTTCTCCATAAACCAAAGCATAGGGCATAGCCCCTGTTGGTGTTCTTATGCTTGTCATGTATGCCCAGAGAGCTAGATTGATCTGGAGATGCCAATCTCGTCTAGATTTGTGCACTGTGCGATGCAGGATTTTAAGGATTGTCTTATTTGATGCTTTTGCCTGTCCATTACCCTAAGGATAATAGATGGAAGACCAATGTCGAGTGATTTTAAACTTAGAGCATAGCTTTGTCAAATCATTTTTTTTGAACTACCCCTCATTATCAGTGATTATTGTTGAGGGTACACCATACCTATAGATGATGTAGTTGAGAATGAACATTGCTACCGATTTGCCATTGGCAACGGTGAGAGGGACTGCCTCTACCCACTTGGTAAAATAATCTGTAGCTGTGATGATGAAATTATGTCCATTTGAGGACGAGGGATAAATCTGACCCACCAAATCAAAGGCCCATTGTTGAAATGGCCAGAAAGTAATGAAGAGAATAAGCTCCTTGGCTGGAGCATGAATTAGATTTCCATGTAGTTGACACTGTTTGCAAGACTTAGCAAACTGTGTAGCTTCTTTTTTCCATATCTGGCCAATAGTAACCAGCTCTAATAATTTTATGGGCCGGTGTTAGACCGTTAGAGTGAGACCCACAGATGCCTTCACACACCTCTACTAATGCGTGTTTGGAATCATCAGGTACCATCTAGACCTCGCCTATACAAGTCATTAGCTATGATGACAAACCATGAAGCACTGCAGATTAATTGACGTTTCTCATTCCGGGTGTAAGTGTCCGGAACAATCTAGTCACGAAAGTAGGAATAAATATGATGGTAGCGGGATGAATCATGTCCAATGATAGAACAGATCATCTGGGACTCAGGGGAATCATAGGCTGGGTAGCGTAATGTCTCCACTAGGAATTCATGTCAAAAATAATTTTCTGGCACCTGTAGCATGGAAGCAAGAGTAGCCATTGCATCCGCTACTTTATTATCTGCCCTTGGAACTTGTTGAAATGTGATATGAACAAAATATTTTATGAGGTCATCAACCAACCGTTTATAAGGCACCAGCTTGTCATCTTTTGTCTGATAGATATCATTTACTTGATTGATGACTAATTGTGAATCTCCAAGGACATTGAGCTCATCCACTCGCCACTCAAGGGAAATCTTCATACCATTGATCAAGGCTTCATACTCAGCAATGTTGTTTGTACAAGGAAACAACATCTTGTATGCTTTTGGTAAATAGTACCTTTGAGGTGTAATGAAAAGTATCCCAACACCTGACCCCTGTTGGGTAAATGAACCATCAAAAAACATAGTCCAGGATCGATGCATGAGGAGTAATATGGACTCATCTAGAAATTCAATGTTCAATGGTTGATGATCTACTAGAGGTGCTTCTGCCAATTGATCTGCAATTGCTTGCCCCTTGATGGATTTTATTTCTACATACTCAATATCAAATTCACTGAGAAGCATGACCCATTTGGCTAGTCTACCTGTGAGGGTAGCTTTACTGAGAAAATATTTCAGAGGATCAATCTTAGTGATAAGGCATGTAGTATGAGCCAGCATGTAGTGTCATAGTTTTTGTGAAGCAAATACCACTGCGAGGCAAGCCTTCTCTATAAAAGAATAGTTTGTTTCATATGAAACCAGAGTTCTACTAATGTAGTAGATAGCCCTTTCTTTGTTGTTCTGATCTTCTTGGGCTAACAAGACACCCAGTGATGTATCTGCAGTAGATAAGTAAAGTATAAGCGGCTTCCCATGAATAGGAGGCATCAATATTGGCGGGTTCACAATATATTATTTGATTTGTGTGAACCCCTCATCACATTCTTTGTTCCATTGGTAGGTCACACCTTTGTGTAAAGTCTTGGTGAATGGTTGTGACTTTTTCACCATTTGTGAGATGAAGCGCTAGATAGACTATAATCGGCCTTGAAGTCCTCTCATTTGTCTGATATTATTTGGTGGCGGAATTTCCATGATAGATTGGAGTTTCTCAGGATCTAATTCAATGCCTTTTGCAAAGATGATGTAGCCAAGCAATTTTCCAGATATTACGCCGAATGCACATTTCTTAGGATTGAGCCTCAGACTAAACTATTCCATGCGATCCAGTATAGGACCTAGATCCGTAAGGTGTTTCTCTCATTGTATGCTCCTAGCTAGAGTGTCATCAATATAATCTTCCATTGTTTTATGCATCATGTCATGAAATATAGTGGTGACAACTCTATGATATGTAGCACCAGCATTTTTGAGTCCAAAGGGCATGACATTCCAACAGAAAGTGCCCCATGCACATGTGAAAGCAGTTTTCTCTTGGTCCTCTGGTGCGATCTTCATCTGGTTGTAGCGAGAGAAACCATCCATTAGTGAGTATATTTCATATCCTGCTATCATATCTACAATCATATCAATATTGGGCAATCGAAAGTCATCCTTAGGACATGCCTTATTCAAGTCTCTGAAGTCTGTGCAGACTCGGATAGATTTTTCATGTTTTGATACTGGAACAATGTTAGAGATCCATTCTGCATAGTCAATTTCTCTGATAAATACTACCTTAAGAAGTTTCTCTAATTCATCTTTGACAAGTAGAGCCACATGTGGATGCATTTTTCGAAGCTTTTGTTTGATAGGCTTGATGTTTGGTGCAATGGACAAATGGTGCATGATTAGATTAGGGTCTAATCCTGGCATGTCTGAATATTTCCATGCAAATTTTATCTTTTTGCTCTGGAAGAATGTAATGAATTCCTCTCTTTCTGCCTCAGATAATGATTATGCCAAATGAATGATCTGAGGTTTAGCTTATGTACCCAAGTTGATTGGTTGATTTGGTTCAATTAGCACAGATGATCGTTCCTAGAAATGACTCTGAAGTGTATCAATTATCTCATCCTCAGGTGCCTCAGAGAGGTTTTCACCCTTGGATACGTCCTTTATTTTGACTTTTTTAGGCTCTGACACTATCACAATGTGATTTTCACCATCAGAGTGCCTATTTTTTCTTCTTTTGATTTTGTGACTGAGACACTTGATATCAACCTCAGTCATGTTGACACTTTCTTCACTAGTGGAGGACGCTACAGGTTTGACAACGTTAAGGTAACAGGCAAGAGCATAGTTGTTCTAGAATGTAAGGACTTCATTAGATGGGGAGGGAGAGTTCCAATCTATAAGCTCAGGATAGTGGAGTGAAAGAAAAGTGACGGGTTCAAGTGCGTTTACGGTATAATCATCGAAAGCATGGACTAGCATGTTGAGACCTAGAGCAATCTCATCCAAAGGTGTACTCGAATTCCTTTGACCCCTAGCAACCGTAGTAGATGACACGTTAACATCGATGGAATTAGACTCATTTGACCTTACACTAGACCCTTCACCTACTTTGAGAAAGTCTTCATATGTGTACACTGTATCTATATCCCTTTCATAGGTGGCATATGACAAATCATCAAACTCATACTCATGAGAGTCTGTTTCATCATTAGGTGTCATATCAAGAACATGAGTGAAATCAACCCTTTGTCCCCAGTTCGGATGAGTTCTGCCTAGAACCTCTGCTATGGTCAGATGAGCACCTTTTGACCTAGGTACCTCATTAGTGTTCACAGCATCACTTGCTTCTTGTTTAGTGAGAAGTGGCTGGGATTCATGTTCAAATTGCTCTTGGAAGTGTGGTGGTATGTACAAATCACCCTGATGACCTGGATTAATAGTTTGCATTTCTTTCCACTGTTCATAGGTTAATGGAGCAAGTGGAGTGGTTTCATCAGAGTCGTTGTCAGTCTCGACTATACTAACACACGGTATAAATTCATCTGGTTCAGCAAAGAATGCTGCCAGATCTGGAGGAATGGGACAAGGGAAGCAATCTTCCTCAGAGCTGTCTTCGTATGCTTATTTTTAGATGTATCTTCAGGTGTTGGTTGTTGATCTACTTGAGGTACAAATTTGTTTATCCCCAGTTGAAATTTGAGCTTCTTGAAGCCTATACCTGTAGAATCATGTGTTCGTTGACCAATAGATTCAAGTGGTGCAAGCAATCCTTTATGATTCACACCTATGGGACCATTCCCTTTGTAGCCAAAGCGTTGCATAATAGTCAAAACCTTTCCATATTGCTCAAGTTTTATGTCACAAGGTGTATTGGTTTTTTCAGATGTGTCCTCCCCTTTATAGATCCAAGCTTTGATAGCCCCATTTTTAGCTTCTTCTTCTAATGGCATCGTGGCCTGTATAGAAGTACCACCATATTTTGTTTGAGGAGGAACTGTAGAAGGTTTAGTGTTCTCAGAAGGTCTCCCAAAATAATGTGGAGACAAAGGTAGAGATGTAACAGATAGCACGGGTTCAATCTGATATCCTCCCATGTCAGTTTCCTTGAGTGTCAGAGCCTTTTCCATTTCCTTTAGTTGGGTCTCAAAGAACTCAGTAGAATCTCTGTTGGTGGGCACAAAGATGTCAGCAGATTTTATGAGTGTGTTACAATCATTGTGTGCATTAGCATGTATAGTCACTTCAGATCCTTGGAATGGGAACTTAATGCACTGATGGTATGTTGAAGGGATAGCCTACATTTTATGGATCCATGTTCTTCCCAACAAAATATTATATGCTAAAGGAATGTCAAGCACTTGACAAATAAAATTCCTTTCAATAGGGCCAACTCTGATTGGAAACACAACTAGCCCCTTAGATTTTTGTTCTTCTTCATCATAGGCCTCAATAGAAATCTTTTTGCAGGCATCTATGCAGTCTTTGTCATAGTCTAACTCAGTAAGGAAACTAGCAGAGAAAATGTTGAGGCCAACGTCGTTATCTATGAGAACATAGAGAACGCGCTTTGGATCAATCATGACTTCAATGTGCAAGGGGTTATTGTGTGGGTGACTCAAAGAATGGTCATCTTCCTCAAAGAAAGACAAGTAATGGGAGGAGGTCAAGTGACCTACCATGGATTGAAACCAGTCGAGATCAAGATCTTTTGGGGCATTTGCCTCGGTGAGGGCTTTGTCAAGGATCTCCTTGTGAGCAAGGGAGATTTTTAGCAGCTCGAAGATGATGATCTGAGTGTTAGTACATTGTAATTGATCTAGAATGCTATAATTGGAAGCATTAGATGAGGAACCCAATTTTAGAATCTTGTTGGTAGAGCCTGTAACCACCTGAATTTGGTCTGTCGCAACTATGGACCCTATTTTCCCTAAGTGTGATCATACCCTTGATTTATGTCCAAACGACCTTGTTACTTCTTGGCATAATTCTTTTAATCAATTTAATATCCTAGGTGATTTTTATCACTGATTTATATTAACTATTATAGCCATACAATTCAAATCAATTTTGACCAATCAAATCAAATCAAAATCAAACATGGCTATAGTATTTAATTATAAAGGAATTAAATAAATCCCTAAATCAAATATCCACTTGCAATTAACCCATTTCCCTAGCCTATTTACTCTAATTAAAATGGCTATAGTTCTATAATTATTAAAAAGCAATTTCATTGTTTAAATAATTAATTCCTATGTTTTTAAATGAATTAAATAAGTTTATTTCATTTATTAATAT
>MU224462.1:51926-79121 GCA_018584345.1 Thuja plicata | reverse complement strand
TTCTAGTTAGAAGGCAATAGGCCGATATTAGTGGTTTTACATGTTTTGACTAACCTTTCAAGCTAATGCAATGACCTATTGAGTGTTTGTGTCATTTTCAACAGGTACCCATTTACACACACACAGAGCCAATTGTAGCTTTGTTTGTAGGTTGTGTTGGTACATATGTTGACGGCTCGGGGCCTTTGAGGATGATCTTAGCATGAGATCGAGTAACAACATTTGCACTAACTTGAGACTGTTCTTGTTCGGAGGGCTGAGGCATAGACCCTTGCAAGATGAAAGGAGTTTTGGGCTTGGGAGTATCTTCCCTTCCCTTGAGAATGACAATGTTACAGTATTCAGTATCAATAGGCTCAACCATATTAATGACATTGTTGTTATTGGTGTAAGTATAGTTGACCTTAGCATCAGTATTATTGCCTTTGGATGACTCACCTTTTCCATGAGGAGGAAATGGGTCTTTGAAAGCTTGGTGGTCTGAGTTCTTGTTGTGGCCTCCCACAACAATAACCTAACTATCAATAAGGTCTTGGATCTAGTGTCATAATTGAATCCAAGTAGCCGTCTTGTGACTCTTGTTCTGATGGTAATTGCAATATGCGGATTCACTCCACCAAGATGGTCGAGGTTGCGGATCAAAAGGACGTGAGTTATCCAAAGGAGTGAGTAAATGGTTATCCAAGAGAGTCTTGTAAACTACATCAAGAGGTTCTCCTAAAGGAGTGAACTCACGCTTGGGTCTAGGAGCCCAAGGTTTAGATCTAGAAAAATTTGAAGTACTTGGTTTGGATTCTACCGTAGCCTATTCAATGGCTTTGGCTGCCTGCATTGTGGTAGTGAGATTAAAATCAATCTTTGAAGGCTTGGGAGTCACATTGTCTACAACTCCATCATTCACAACATTCTGGTTCTTGTTGGGAATTTTGGGTTTACCTTTGCTTGAGGAGGAAGACCCTTTTTTATTTTCCTTGTGTAGGGCCAGTTCTCCTTTCTTTACCATAAACGTCTCAATTCTCACAAGTTGATTAATCATGTCATCAAAGGTTCAAGGACCTTGCAGCTATACTTGATACCCAAAGTTGGGAAGAAGATTGTCTAGAAAGATGTCCAACTTTTAGGATTCAGGTATTTTGCAAGAATATCTTGGATAAAGTTGTCTCCATCTTTGGAGAAATGTCAAGAAGGATTCCCCATGATTTTGTTTCAAGTTGCAAAGATCTCGGATGTGAACCGGATGTTGGATGTTGTGAGAATGGTGTTGTAGAAACAAATTGGCAATTTCATCAAAAGTTTTGATGCCAGTTGGTAGCTTAGAGAACCATTCCATAGCTGGCCCTCCCAAACTACATGGGAAGAGATGCATGAGGTAGGTTTGATAATGTATGAACTCCATAGAGAGAGCACCAAACTCTCTCAAATGATCCTAGGGATCAGAGGTACCCAAGTATTTATCAGACTTGGGAAGTTCAACTCCTTTAGGAAAAGGAGGCATGCATAGACTCTTATCAAATGGGAATGGACAAATGCTTTCCAGTGTGAACTGTATAGCGGGTTTGTCTTTATCTTTCATGAGTTGAAGAATTTGTTCTTACATACTTTGAACTTGTTTTTGTAACTTGGATTTTTCATTTTCTTCCTCTTTAGTGACAAGCATCTCTACGTTGTAGTTGGAGGGTAACTTAGCCCCTTGATTGGCTAGTTCAAGAAGGTATTTCTCTTTTTCCTCAGCTAGAAGAATTTACATCCTCCTACGAAAATCTTTATTGGCACGAGCATTCCTGATATCTACCTGGGTTATTTTTGTTTCCTCATTATGAGGGGGGTCTTGAAAATGGAATTTACCCCTAGTTTTAGAGTAATTATCATCTCTGCTTTGTTCACCTGATAGGTTATGGTCTACCATCTTGCTAGAATGTAAGTGTTCAATGTGTAAAGACTCAGTGCGAGAAGGTTGAGTGTCTTTAGAATTTGGATCCTCTTGAAACAAAGGTTTTCGAACCTGACTAAAATCCACTGGAAATGATCATTTGAAGTAAGGTCGAAGTACCAGAGAGGGAGATCGAGATGATTCCTCACTATATGTAGCCGACAATGGTGTGGAAAGCATAGATTCTTCTTGACTAATAGGTCTACCCCTACCTTGTCTAGTAACACATGAAGGGAATATTTTGCCACTTCAAGTTGTAACAGTCATAGACAAAGATTGTACAAGGGATGTGAACTAGGACCACACTTGAAATTGTCTCAAAGTAAATGCATGGAAAGTGCCAAAAGGTGAAGTATACTTGGTGCAAATAGTCAAAAATGAGGCTAGAACAGCCGAGAGATGACTATTGCGACACAAGATATGATGACACACTAAAAATAGACCAAAAGATATGAGACGAGACCAGTTTAAGCAAGAATCATGTAATTCTCAACCCAATAAATTAAGTTGCAGACTGTGTGCAGATAGAACACAGATAAATAGACCCAGAACAGAGACCAGAGTTAGCAAAAAGACACTGGACAAACAAGAAATTGCTCACTATTTTGACAAAATTTTGTAGACTCACATGAAGAAGTACTTTCTCGTGCGAAGATTCTCACAGGCACGCACGAAACTATGCAGTCCCACACAAAAAATAATGATAGACTGGTGAATAAAAATGATAGACAAGTGAATAAAAATGATAGAAAAATTGAAAGATGTCGCACAACGATTGACAACATGTCGCATGAAGTTTCTCACAGAATGACATGAAGATGGTAGAATGTCATGCGGGATTTATCAATAAAGACAATGAAATTCTATAGAATCAGACAGTTAAGACCAGATTGTGTTTTTTGAGACAAGATCATGCTTTTTTCAGACAGAGAGTTCAAATTACAAATTGTTTTGGACATGTTCAAGTTTGATAGTTTGTGTGATTTGACGTTTGTTTTGATTGTTTAAATGATACACCCATGCAAAACACATTAAGAAGAAAGTTTGTAGTACCAGAACAAACACATCACAATCCTAGGATAGCTAGGGTAGTATCTATTTAATCCCCAATTGAACCAAAGTTTAGCTATGCTTACTCTTAGCAAACAAATTAGAAGCTTGGAGGCATGGGCTCCTCCTTACATGTGCACTCGCTTCTTAGGCACACCAAGCTTTGAACCCCAAAGGAATTACTTCCCAAAGGGCTGTTGTCTCTACTAAGAGCTGTAAAAATGTGAGGCATCTTAGTCGGTCTCTGACCTCCTGCTCCAATAGATAGAGGGTTTTTGGATACTATAACAACAGTTTTTAGTAAGGACATCTGTTGAGGTGGTTGTGATCAAGTCATTTTCCCAATTAAGGGGGCTCTCCCAATCCTTTCAAATCAAGGCTTTCACCTTAACAATGTAGGGACTTTAACACACCACTAGGGTACTGGAGGAGATTTTGGTTGCCACAACGAATTCACACCTATCCCTTGTGAGATTAATCACAATGGCATTTTTTATATACCGGTTCGAAAGGGCTTGGCTTTAGCTTGTTACCGGTTGGGAAATCCACTCTCACTATCTCTATTAAAGCACTTGGGAGGTAGCCACTCTAGAAGAATCATATGAATTTATCTTACATCCAAGATCCATAAAGGTGAGGGGAGAGGAGTTCATATAGTTCTTTAAAATTACAAACTAGAAAACACTTCAAGCACACAAGACAATCATTCATTTTAAGCACCAAGCTGAAGCATTTTCTAACTTCTAAAAATAGACATGAGAGTTTTGTGAAAAGATGCAAGGTCTTTGACAAGCATCCTGCAGTAAATACGTTAGTAGTTTGTAATTGCCTTCTTCATTTTAGCGTCCTGCAAAACACCATTAAGTGGTTCCAAAAATAAAATCAGAGAAACACAGATGTCAGGAAATAGTAGATGGTTAGAAAACTAAGATAATAAATAGAAAATAAAGGTATCTAGTGTCAAAATTCATGCAATGATTCTCACAGTCTTGCACAAAGAAATATAGATAACTCTGTGAATAACTAGAAAGTTTGCGCGAGACGTTGTGAAATTTTGCGTGAAATCTATGACAGAGACATACAGACAGAGCACAAAAATGAAATGAAGTGTAATAAAATGAGGCCAAAAACTGATTTTCTGGCCCCACAGTGGGCGCTAGAAATGTATATGTTAAATGTGTCCTTATTATTCAACCATACACTTCAATATAGTCCTTGTTCATCAGCCACATACAGAAGTGAATATGATTTATTCATCCTGCATGCCTGTATGATTCGATTGATTGCCTTCTATCTAGACGAGTTTTGAATGGCTCTTAGAATGAGAGTCTCACAACCCAGACCAATCCAAGAATGAAGGATTTTTCTCCATTAATGCAATGTAATGTAATGCAAGATTAATCTAAGAACATGAAATATGCAAGATTAATCTAAATGAAATTAAACTAAGACATGATAAGAAATATGAGATTAATCTAAGAAAATGAAGCTATTCTATTGCAAATGAGCTTAATTGAAATGAGATGATGAATTCTAAAATGCAGCAGCAATTCTTTATTTTAACAATGCATATTCTTGAATGAGAAATGAGAGTTCTTTTATAGACTGAGAGTCTGCTCAGAATAGAAAGTTTCCTTTTCAAATAAAACAGATAAAAAAGCCAGTTCAAATTAGCAAGTTTTCTTTAAAAGAAAACAATGAACTGTTTTCTCTTTGTTTTTAATTGTTTTCTTTTTTTATTTTAACTGTTTTCTTTTTTATTTTAATTGTTTTCTTTCTCTTTAAAGCACAGTTAATTCAAAGTTTCTATTTCTGAATTGGAGAGAAGATTTTTGAGAGAATATTTAATTAAATAAATATAATATGACCTCATAAATGTGTTTTTCTCAATTATCTGAATAATTAAATTCAATTATTGAAATGAGGATATTTATTTAATAATTAAATATTATTTAATTCCTTTTTATGTGTTTTAGCTAAAAGGGGTGAATTTAATTTAATTAAAGTGCTAGGACTTTATAATTAAATTAATTCAATCATAGGGTTTATTTAGCTAATTGATTGATATTTAAGAATTAAATATAATGTATGATTAATGCAGATTTAGGATTTTCTGCATTTAACACTTAGGTCGAGTAGAGTCAGTCAAAACTCAGAATTGCCTAGTACAATAGGACTTTCATGATTCAGAAGAATGACAAATGCAACAAAATTGGTTAGGGTTGCAAGATGCCAGTTTTGGGGTGTTACAAGATCCACTCCTTAGGGAGAGTGATCGCAGGAACAAAATAGAACACATTTGGGTGTTTAAGCACCTGGTTGCTGTAGGCATGAAGATTTCTAAAATCTACACCTTGCAGAGGTGAGATGGTCATAGATAGAGTAATGGAACCCTTTTCCATTGATGTCAAAGGGGGAGAGATTCAATGGAAAATCCCTAATGTTTTAGGGAGATATGTGAAGAGGATATTGAGAATATTGTATTGAGATGGGTACTTTTGGATTGATGGATTTTCTCTCATGTGTTTCCATCAATACCAAAGGGGGATATTGTTGGAATTATCTTATGTTGGATTTTTTGATATTCATGTTTTTTCATTGATGTCAACACATGTTCAGTTGAAGTCTTAGTCAGACTGGTTGTCTCAGGCACAAACAAGACTGACAGTAGTGTACAAACATTGTACGGACTCTCAAAAGATGCGACCATAGATATGTATAAAGGACAAGTTTGGATATTATAACTAAGGTTTCTTGAGTATATGTTTTTTTTTGTTTGAGTTACAGATGTTTTGGTGGAGACTCTTTACAGAACATTGACAAAGAATTATGGTAGTGTTAGTCTCTGAGTTTTTTAGATAGCATGGATGAAAGCATGTATTATGTTATGAAAGCTTGGGAAATTTCAGGAGACATGTTGAGGAATTTTCGTTATGATTCTTGGGTCGCAGGACTCTTGGTGACGTCAGTGGTGGCATGTTCTCTAGAGAAGACCTATTTGGGGCTGACTTCACAGATGTAGCATGTATTATGAGTAGCGAGCATGGATTATGGGACTTGGATTATATTTGATGATTTTTAATTAATATTTACTTGTTCAAGGTACCGTGTGTATCTTAGAAAGGGGTTATGTAAATATTTGTGCATTGGGGAAGTCTTAATTGGCCAACCTAATTGCTTATTGTAAACTTGTATAAAGGAGAGTTGTTTTCTTGATAAAGAGGAATGGGTATGTAGTGTGGAATCTACAAGCTTATATTTGAGAAGTCTGATGGATGTAGAGCAGAGACAATGTTTGATGAACTTCATTGAGACAATTTAAGAAAAGCTAGTTTATATTAGTCTATTCACTAGATATTATATCTTTGTATATCTGTATCTCAGACAGTGAGTCCTAAAGGTGAATTTAACCTTCTTTAGGCAGTGAGCCTTTTGTTCTCTTGACTCCTAACAATGTCTTTCCTTTAATAGGGACTGTGTACTATATGTAATAGTCAGCTCCTAATAGGGATAGTATACTTTCAGTGCATTATTTTTGGGTGCTAACTCCCATCAAGGTTTTTCCCTTAACAGGGTTTCCTCGACAACAATTGGTTGTGATATGGTGTTGTTGTTATTGTATTGAATTTATCATTTGGTTTGTAAATTAAAATTTTATGGCATACAACTAATTCCCCCCTTCGTTGTATTGGTGATCTATTATTGCTAAAAACCCTATAATTTTGATGGATGATTAGATTCACAAATATGAAGCAGAGGCTCTTAATGGAGGCCTAAATTCCTTTTTTTCTAAAAAAATTTGATGGCCATCATAAAAGAGAATGTCCTAAAATTCCCAAAAATAGATAAAATAACAATAATTTTCACTTCATTGTTGTCGTTAATGGGATAGTTTCCCATTTTCCTCCTGAGGGTGACTCTCATGATCATACATTAACATAATCACAATAGGGGAAAACCTAAAAAAGAAAAATTAATAGTCCCTTCTAATAAAGTTAATACGGAGAAGATGGCTTCCATGAGATCAAACTTAGAAGGCAAATTGGTAAATATTAATCCCAAGGAAGATCCAATGAAAAATATTGTTAATACTATAAAATACTCAAAAAATGATGATACGAAAAAAGAGATGATAAATTGTATGTCCTTCAGAGGAAGAAATCCCATGAGCTTGTTCTAGATAAACTAAAACAATTGAATATGGTAAGACACAAAATTGAAAACTCTTTTTATGACCTTTCATATGTTGTGACCACCTTTTTTTCCTATGGGATAACACTAAACAATGATATGAATATATCAAACCATAATAGTTAAAGGAACAATATTTGTAAGGAAGGCATAATAGTTGAGGATAGTACTAAATGTCTAATCCAAAGTGATGGAGATAAATATTCCTAATCGATTATTAGTAATAAGGAAGATAATATAGAAGGGGACACTCTTATAAATAAGGTATAACAACTAAGGATGGTACTAAAAATCTAATCCAAAAGAATGGAGATAAACCATCCTCGCTAGCTATCAGTAATAATGAAACTAATAAAGATATTACCCCTCCCTGAGACCTAAATTGTTTATCCTACCAAATTGAAACTAAAGGTGGGATAAAAATTAGTGAGGTTAGGTTCATTCAAATTGCCTTAACACCCTTACCCTATCTCTTTTAAAAGAGGAAGGTGGGATAAGCAATAAAATAAATTTATGTAAGAGGAGGAAGAGGAAAGTATGAGTAGAACTAATAGTGCAACAAAAGAAGAAAAAGGGGGGAAGGGATTGAACTCCCTAAATGTTTTAATAATTTGTACAAAAATGGGAAAGAGAGATCACCCTCTTATAATTAGGTTGATTGAATGTGTTAGTTGGAACATTGGGTTTTTTTAATACCTGGATAGGAAGTATGGAGTTAGGAATTTTCTTAATCAGAATAAAAGTATAGATTTTTTATTACTTCAAGAGATTAAGGAATTTAATTTAAATTTAATCAATAACCTGGAATTAAATTGGAAAGAGGATAGACTCTATTGCATATCTCATGAGAAAGGAAGAGGAGGAATTACAATCCTTGTAAATAATATTTGGGAAAAATACATTAAAACCATTGTTGCTCTCCTTGTAACATGCGTCTATGGATAGAGATCACAAAAAATAATAATAAGTTTGGTATATGCGCAATATATCCCATGAATGAACAAAGGATAAAGCCACCCCTTGGTAATGGATGACTAAAAATCTCCCAAGAATTCCATGGATGGTGGGGGGAGATTTCAACATGGTAGAAAACAAAGAAGACAAACAAGGAGGCAATTCTTGAGGGAAGAAAGGAAATTAGGAATTATTCAAGGAGAGGATGAAGAAGATGCTTAAGCTATTTGATCCATTAGAAGGTAAAAAGATAGATATAAAAGGGATGTTGTACACTTGGTGTAATAACCAAGGTACAAAGAGCTTTCACAAGAATAGATCAATAATAATTTCTCCAAGTAGAGCATAGAGCTATTTCAGACCATTTCCCTATCATAAACACTATTGTAATAAAGAATAATAACCATACTAGGATAAACACTAGGGGGGTCTTCATACTAAACATTGAGCTGCTAAAAAATCAAAACTATATTTATGGGATCTCTACCCTTAGAATCATCACAAAGGCGATGAATATAAAAAGAGATAAAATATCTTACTATAATTCATTAATAGAAAATTTGCATGGGCTCATTAGACCCATTGGAAGAAGGGAGGCCATAAAAAATAGGAGGGAATGTAAACTCCAAGAAGACATGGTAGTATTGGAAAGAAGAATTCAGGACAAACCATGGGATAGTAAATTCAATGAACATCTTAAGGTGATACAATATAATCTTAGGATGTTTGAATGTATGAGAGTGTAAGGGGGAAGATTTGGAGCAAGGATAAACTAGATGAAGGAAGGAGAAAAAGGAACCAAATTTTTTTTTCAATATTCTAAAATAGAAAGAGTATAGAAGCAATAGGACCTGTTCAAAACAATGACAAATGGTGCTATGAGATCTAAAAAATTAAGGAAGTTTGTTTTGAACTATTACAAAACTTTATCACTGCTGGGGATGGGGATATTAAATGAAAGTAAGCACAAGAAATTTGTAAAAATAGAATCCCTAAAAAACTTAGCCATAATATGGATAAAGAGGTTGGAAAATACATTAGTAAAGTAGAAATTGAAAGAGTCATGCTATAATTTCATAATGAAAAATCCTTTGGTGCAAATAGTCTGCCAACAAAATTTTATAAGTCTAATATTAAAATGGCTGTTGAGGACTTTCTTGAGGTATACCAGGAAGCCATTTAAAAATTAACCCTAGGGGAGAGGATCGAAAAGGGTGTTATCAAGATCCTACTAAAGGAGATAAGAATAACATAAAAATTTGGAGACCTATAACACTATTGAATGTATCCTATAAAATCCTTTCAAAATGCTTTCTAGAAGACTCATTGATCTTTTTCCTAACATAATTAATCAAACTAAGTTAGGATTTATCAAAAAAAGATACACTTTGGAAAACCTAATCACTAGTTGGGAAATCTTGTATTAGGCAAAAATAAGTGGGTAGGAGGTGGGAATTATTTTACTTGATTTTGAAAAGGCTCATGACTAGATAGAGTGGTCTTTCATCATAACTGTTATGAAGGTTGTAGAGTTACATTAACCATTCATGATTAAATAGATTATGATCCTATAATATTCAAGTAAATTATATACTAGAGTAACCTCTCCTAGTAATGGTTCACATTTAACCTTTTCAAACTAGGATCATATACTTTATATGGGCTAGCATGGTTTATGCAACATCATCTTATTCAAACTTCCATTTAACTACTGAAAATAGTGTCGCAAAGAAACTACTTGCTAACTTTGAAAGTCATACTTAATATACTTAAATAGGATACAATTCTACAATAACTCTTTCACTATCTTAATAAAAAAATGGAATTGAAACACTAAATGCATTTAACTAGAAATGACTCAAACATCTACAAACCTAATCTACTAATACTATTCAGAGTTACAAGAATATAGTCATATAGCTTGAATAGTCAAATTTAGTAGATTTTATCAAAGGTTTTATCAGAATACTACACTAAAATGCATAAAGGAATTTACAAGGTGGATATATACCTCAAGTGGGCCCCTTTAAGATAATCTTGATTGCACTTAACAAAAGAAAATAAACTGATTGATAATCATTTTATCGATTAAACCATCTTGATAAAATACATCTACGCAAAATCTACTATAGTAATGATATATTATCAATAAATAGCTTTGGGAGATGGTTGGTTAGGGTTTACAAGATTTTGTGGTGGTTAAAAAAATAGGGGTGGCAACACATTCAAATTTTTTAGAACCAAGAATGGTGCCCTCCTACTCGGGTTTGGGAGAATCATGTGCTTGGTGTGTTAGTGCTTTTTCTTGCGAAATCTGTACAAGCATCGATGCCTGACCCTATGACTCCCAACTTCTGATTCCGGTAAGTAAAAACACTAATTAATGAGGATTTTATCCTCTTTCTACTTCGAGCTCCACAGACTCAAGTGGGTGTACCTCTTTAGAATCACTGCTTCGCAATGAAATCCTACAGTGGATTAGGGGTTCTTGTAATAATATACTAATGTCTTTTGTTGCAATCGATGCAGAGCTTAGAAAACCAATCCATGGTATTAACATAAGTAAAAAATCATTGCAAAAAAATGGGAAATGTGATAATAAGGATATTCACCCTTCTTCTCTTCGAGTTTGAAACTCAGGCGGTCTAACTTATTAGATTCAATTCTTCAATGATTCATCAACAATGTTTGTACTATTCAATACAGATTCTGGACATTCATGCTCTTAAACAGGAAATGGAAAATGGTTTGATTTTAAAATGATTGATGATGAGAACTACTTATCAAAACTTAGACCAGTGCCTAATCCTGGGCAAAGAGTCCAATGAGACATAAATCCAAAGAAAACCAATTAATAAGAACACAAACAAGATCCAAGATAGAGTGCCTTACAAACTATTCTCTCATTCTCACATCTATCTATCAAATTTTCATACTAATACCCAGCCCTCTTGGATTAATCACAAAGCTGACTCCTTCCTTGAAGGAAGCTCAAAAGTAATTACACAGTTACCTCGTAACCAGCATGTTGAGAATGCCTTACAAACTAAACATACAAAATCATGGACAAAAGTACAAAAAGGAACCATAGATCTGAAATAGGAGATTCCACTATATTTTATTAATGTATTTCTGCTTCAAAACATTCAAAATAGACCAAAGATTCAAAACCAAACAATAATATGAAGTCTTCTATGCATTTGTAAAATCACCATCCCTGTTACCATGGAGAAAAATCCAGATATAGGAGAAAAGGAAAAACCAATTCAGTCACCGACCCCTGTCCTTCTCTTTCAAGAAAATATCTGCAACTGCTTCAAACTACAACTTCAAGAATCTGATGTGATCTGGACTCAAATGGTCCGCAAAATCAGAATCCTCATTCTGAGACCTTTCCGGTGATATATTATACTTGGTATTTTGGATAAAATTTGCCCCCTGAACCAATAAAAAGACTTTCCCTTCCCGTGCATATTTCCTGAATAATATCTAAAATATTTATACCTTTTCAATAGTCAAACTATTGAGTTGAGATTATCTTTAATTAAATATTTGCATATTTTACCTTTTATCCTTATTTCACCCAGATTTAATCAGCTTCTGACACTTGTCAATCAGGCTTAATGGCTTAATGGTTAGATGTTGAGCACTTTACCATTAAGCCATTAAGTCAACCCTAGGATCTCTTTCAACTTGCATGATTTTTAAGATTTCCTTTGTTGAGAAGAATTTATGCACATATTTCATTTTATTATCTCTTTTATCCAGATTAAACCAGAATCTGCCACTTGTCAATCAGACTTAATGGATTATGGTTAGATGTCATGCATCTTCCTTTTAAGCCATTAAGTCCACCATTAGACTCTTTTCAACTTGCAAGTTATTTAACCCCTTCTTTTTTGACATGAATTTAATTTTAATATTACATATTAATACCTTTTCTCTCACACTACACCAGATTGTGCCACTTGGCAATCTCCTATTGGCTCTATGTGTCTACTAGATGCCATGTCACATGCCCTGTGCCACATGGCATCCTCTGATTGGCTACCTCTACACTACTCCAGATTGCACCATGTGTCTACCCTGCTACATTTCACAATCCACTTAATGGCTTAATGATATCTTCCTTGCAACTTTCTCATTAAGCCATTAAGTCATCCATTGATCTTGCTTGGCTTGAGATTCGTACCCAAACTTGCAGTCTTTTTGCCAACTCACCTGCCATGTCACACTTGCGGGTCCCACCAAACTTGCGTGTTTGTCCTCCAGGAATGCTTCCCAATGCACATGTGCGTGCATAATCTTCTCTTTGTTCTTCATATCATCTATTGTGTGTTGTTTCATTTAAACACTTCTAGTTTCCTTTGTGGGGGCAATGTGGGATTAAACTCCTTTGGTTTTTTAAAGTCATTCTTGTTTTTGCTCCAAAATAATGGGGCCCACCACGCACTTAACTATCTAGCCAAGAGGCCCACCAAATGGCCTCTTGGTTCTTTCTTCACATTATAATGTAAGTGCTTTAGTATATAAATACTAAAATATTTCGCAACCCCATGCATGTGGGATAAATGTTTGTGTATTTTTTCAAGCTTTCTGTGACTTTCTCCAAGTGCTGCTCAGCAATGGCCATATCTACTTGCTGGTTAAGACCTCGAATCTCTTCCATAGTTATGGGAGTCCCTTCCTATGGATTCACTTTTGCAATTTTAACTTAAAAACTTTAAAAAACTTTTTCCCTCTTGCTAGGCGCAGCATGCTGTTTGCTGGTTTTGTCTTTGTTTTTCAAGCTTCTTGAAAGCTTCCAGCAGTTGCTACTCATCTATGGCACCATTTCAATGTTTTTAAAGACTTCCATATTGCTCCATGGAGTTGGGCACCCCTTCCTATGGATGCACATTTGCATTTTAGAAACTAAAAAAATAATTTAAAAACCTCCTTTCTTTCTTGGCGCAGCACTTCTGGATTGCTGGTTTGTAATGCATTTTTAAATAAAAAACATTAAAATAACTCCACCCAAGGCTTGGGCGCACCAATATGTGGAGTCACTTTGCATTTTAAAAGATTACAAATCTTTAAAACCCTCTTCTGAGCTGGGCGCAGCCAAGACATGCATTGCTGGTTTATATTTTGCATTGTAAAGTTTTAAATAAAAACTTTAAAACTCCTCCTTCCATTGTTGGGTGCAACCTTTATATTGTGGTTGCTGATTTGTCTTTGTTTTATAAAAAACAATGAAATCCCTTTCAATGTCTTTCATTTCCATCCTCTGAATGCTAGCCCCATATGCTTTTGTCCATTTGTCGATTAAAGCTTTTAATAAACAAATACATTTAAAGTGTTGATTCTAAAATACTCTCAAGAAGTTCACCGGCTTCAGAAAATGCTCTTTCTATGTTGGTACAAACCATTTTATAATCAACCCACAAAGTAAAACAATGGCGAGCATTTTAAAACAATTTTCAAAGTTTGGCGAATCGAATTCATTATTGGTAAGTAGCCTCCATATCGACCTTTGAAAACTGAAAAAATAATGCTTTGCAACCATGGGGTCAGGAAAATATATTCTTCTCCAACATATGAAAAATTCTTATTAAATGGATTGGCTTTGAAAAAAATCAGGCCAAAAGATAATAATATGCAAAGTATGCCACCTCGTTATATTCCGCAACTCACAAAAATCAGACTTGTGCAAACCCTGCCAGAGGTGCCACTTAAAAAGTCATCAGATCACCACTTGAAGATCTGTCACTTGGTGAAATAATTCATTCATCCTCATTGAATAAACATGGAAAATGGCTTGGCCGAATTCATCCTTAGATACAAGATGTATCTGTTCAAACTTAGCAATTCAGAAAACTGTGCAAGTGAAAAATGTTGAATCAACATAAACTTCATCCGGATCGGCCATTGCGAGATTATCAAGATATGCTCTGAGACTTCACCATTTGATTAATTAGTACACTTACATTCCATTAGAATGATTCCACAATTGGTTCTTGAAAACAACTCTCATAAAATTACCATTTTGCAAACTACAATTCTGCGAATTGAATGTACTAATGGCAAGTAGCTTCCTGACTGAGCTTTGAAAACTGACTGAATGACTTCACAGGAACACGCCATCAAAAAATTAGGCTCAATCCAAACATGTGAGAACACATGCCAAAGGAAATTTCACAAAAATATTTTATCCAAAAGATATCACTGATCAAATATAGCCTTCTGAAACATTGATTCTATCTGCACTGTCAATTTGCACAAATCACCTTAGAAACAAGCTTTAAAAATTTACCAACTGAAGCCCCCAAGATCTGAATCTTGGATAATGATTCACTCTCACATAATTAAAATTAATCCATCATTATCTTTCTTAGAAGATCAAAAGGCAAATTATCATTAAAGACCATAGTCAGCTTGCTAAAAACATTTTGGATCTGAAACAATGAAACAAGCAGAAATTTGATTTGGAAATGGCTTAGGAAAGTGACCAAACGGATTGGTCAAGGTCCAAGAATTTTCAGGGAATTACACCTCCAAGTATAAAATACAAAATATCTTTCAATTATACTTGACCTTGAACCAGGTACAAAATGCAAGACCTCAAAGTCAGCTATTCAGAAGTCTGCATTTGACAGTCTGGCACACTGATAGAAAATGCAAACAGAATCAGATTGGCAAACTACCCAGACAAATCAATCATGAATTAAAGATGGAGATATAAAAATTATTTTACCTCTATAATACAATTCAAAAGGAAATGTTTCAATTAGGTCACAAGGTCAAAATTTACAATTGGTCAAACAGGGCTACTCAGAATTCTGGGCAGAACAAAGAAGAAAGACATTTCTGGAAGACCAACTTTGAGGGATTAGAAAACCTATCAAACAGACTCAAAATGGATTGAGCTTTGAAAGACAAGTTCTCTGATATACAATTAAAATTTCCTCAAAGGGGCGTGCCTTGAAACTTAATAGGACACAAGATATTCAAATGCAAACAGGGCCTGCTACAACAAACCTACACTTAGGCAAAATGCAGATTTAGACAAGTCCTCAAAACAAGACATCATGAAACAACTCAAAACTCCAATCTAATGACCTGGGATGTCTTCAAATGTCAAAAAAAATGTGATGAGCACTTTACATGCATGGTAGATATTCAAAATTATTTGGGAAAATAGGCACAAAAAGCGATCATAGGGCATCAGATTGCAAAATTTTAACATGGTACTTCAAAAACCCTTACTGCATTTTTTTAGTCCCAACATGGTGCATCTAAGAGGCCATTAGATAAAAAGATTCAAAACTGGAAGGGGGGGAACCACTTACAGTAGGGTCCTAATGGGTCAGTGCTTGATCCTCCAAAACCCTTCAAGGAGTTCGAGCAAAAGTTTTGGAGAGTGAAAGAGAAGAGTAAATCTTGTAAGGTGAGCCTGAGCCTACTTCTCTTTCTCTTTCCTTACATATTGAGAATGAGGAATGGTGTGATGTAGTGGTTTCGATGAAAGAAACATCTTTTTTCATGAAGTGGTCTGGACATGTACCCTAGGGTGAGAAAATGGTGCAGTGAGAATTAGGGTAAGGATTTTACTATTAACACCCTTCCAAATAGATTTTTTTGTTTGTTTTTCCAAATCCTTCTAATAATAATTTGATTTTAGATAGTGGGTCATTCATGATGGCTGTCTAGGTTTTTACATTAACGATTGAGTACCAAAATTGGACCCCATCAAAGCTATGATGGAAGATATCCCTATTTGGTTCTAGCTATACAATATTATGAGTGAATACAAACACCCTAAGATGTTGAAGTTGATTGGGAACAAGATTGGGAAGTTCATTTGTGCAGATGATGCAGTTGACAAAAGATATTTCACTATCTACTCTATGGTTTGTGTTCAATAAAGGTTGCAACCCCTGTTTCCTTCTATGATTGAACTTATCACTCTGAAAGGTATTTGGCTACAAAATATTGAAGTGGAGGATGTGGTGCAGAAATACAAGAAATGCAAAAGCTCAAAACATATCACTAAATATTGTATTGTTACTAAGAAAGGGAAAGGTCTTGAGTCCAATAAGAGTGTTGATAAAATTTCACATTTGATGGTAGAACTTAGTCACCATCAACGGATGGTGGAGATTAGAGAATTGGGAAGGAGATCTCTCCTTGAAACTATTGATTATATCTTTGAAGAGGAAAAGTTCCTTGGGTCTTCTTTCAATCCCAAAGTTAGTTTGGAGATGATACTTATAAGGCCTTTACAGGGATCTAATTAAAAAGGGCTAGAAATTGACTCTACTACACTCCTAGCTGAGGAGGGTGTTGAGGTAGGTCTTGGAGAGGAAAATCAATCTATGTCCCAAAATATTCAAGTTTTACACCCAAGGGGATCTCCTTAGGGGAATCATGTTGAGGTCTTACAATGAGATCGAGCTAAGAAATCGCATACAGAATTGAGTGTTCTTCCCTCTAATACTCATAATAGGACTTTGGTGGTTAATGGGAGTGGAAGACCAGGATAATTTTTTGGCTCACCCAAGTGAAAGAGGGGAATACAAATCATCATGTGATGAGGTGCAGGTTAAGGACATCCAAATATCCCCCATCATAAATCTAGAGAAACCTTTTGAAAATGCGAGAGATGGTGATTATTTAGGGTGAAGCAAATGAGGACTCATTATCTCAGGAAGAGGTTCCAAAAATAGATATTTTGGTTATTAATTCTTTGATGAGTATCTAGGAGAAAATAAGATTTGGTTTATGCTCTACTCTTTTGGATAGACTCAAAACCAAGGAAAATAAATTAAGGGGAGTGAGGTCTACTAGAGAGTTACTGGAAATTGTTGGTTGTGTTGCTGGGAAAAGTAAATTGAGATCGAGAAAAGGTTATTCCTTTCTTAGGATAAATGAAGGTCCTTTCATTGAACATTAGGCATTGCAATTCCCCTAACAAGGTGTGCTTGATCAAAAGATTCCTTGATCAGTCAAGACCATATTTAATTTTTCTACAAGAAACTAAGTTAAAAAAATATGGTTTTGAGTTTTTTAAAAGACATTTTATCTAGTGGAATTTTTCCCTTGTGGATGTGTTAGGGGCCCCTGGAGGCCTTGGAGGTTTTTGGGATGATTCCAAGTTGGATGTGAATGTGATTCAACAGGGTGGATTTTAAACAATGGATCAAAATTTTCTCCAAGTCATTAAATGCCTCATTTTTCATCCTAAATATTTACACTCCCCATAGTACGGTTGGTAAGAATGAATTGAGGAGAGAGATATCAAATATTTTGAATGCTATTGAGGCACCCCTATTTCTTTTGAGTGGAGAATTCAATGTCATCGTTCATCCCACGGATAAGCGAGGAGGTTTGGGTAAGATGGACTAGGCACAAAAAGAATTTAATAATTTTGTGATGGATAATGGCTTGATTGAAGTTTATTTTAAGAAGGGAAACTTCACTTGGACTAACAGGAGGTGGGGGTTCTCAAATATTGTTGAAAAAATTGATTTTTTCTTTATGGTTGGGAACTAGTCTGGGGCACAGTGGATTTGAAGTGGAAATTCTACCTATAACTCATCCAGATCATTACCCAATTAGTATCAATGTTTAGATTAAATATTCTCTCGTGAGATGTCCCTTTAAATTTTAAAAAATGTGGCACAAGGCGGAAGGTTTTAAGACCTTGTGGATAATTAGTGGAAGATGGGTCCTTTTAGAACGAGGATAAAGCTTTTATTTTCTTTAATAAATTACAATTTACATAGGAATTCTCGAAGAGATGGAATTGAGAATCTTTTAAGAACATTTTTGTTGAAAAATTCAAGTTGGAAGATGCCTTGGGTCATCTCTATTCTAAATTCATTGTTGATGGGATGGAGGATCACGACTTTATCCTATTAAAGGCTTTAAATCAAGAGTATGTTGATATTTTAGCATGGGAGGACCTATTGGCGTAAAAAATATCATAAGATGTGGTTAATGGAGGGGGAACACAATACAAAATTCTTCCACAGTTCTATGAAGGTAAGGAGGTTGCGTTAAAAATAAAATTCTATTACTGATCTCCTAGGTAATGTGTTGCAAGCATTTGGGGATATCAATAATGAGGAATGTTAGATATCTATGGCAAGGTAAGTGTTGAGAGGGGAGGGTTGAATCAGTACTTAAAATTTTTTAACTATAATTCTTTACCATTCATCAATTTGGATATCATGCATAAAGACATTATAAAACATGTAATATAAATAAGAAAACCATAACACATAACTCCATGATTTTTGGTTACATAGAAATCCTTTGTTAGAGGAAAAAACTACGGTGGGGATGACACCCACAATCCTTCACTACTGCAGTATAAAGGTTTCTTAGTTAGAGCTAAAATGTTAGCTACTTTTGATAGCTCACCCCGTTAGGAGTACAAAAAGACTTATGCATTTTACCTTGTTAAAGGATTTTTACAATCTCTCATCTAAGAGATGTACCATGTTAGAGGATTTAAAAAATAAGACCTATAAGGGCCTACCCACTGAATGAGATTTCTACTTGTCTAATAATTATAAGACCTGTTACAAAAATGGATGTGAGTATGCATCAAACATAATGTTTTTCAAACTCTTTAAGCTCAACAAGTGCATTACCTCATTCTGCACTCAGTAACTTATCAGTTTTTCACCCTAAAACTTTGACATTCAAACTCCTTTATCTCTATCTCTATAACTTCTTTTTTCTCTGCAATATTCACCATCATGGGTCATCTTCTTGTTCTATTCTTTTTATGTGATCTTTAGGTGGTTAACCTTTTATCGATCCTTCTCCTTCAACAGTGGAGGTGAAGTGGTGCAAGGTTGGTTTCATTCCCAGTGCATTTATTTCACTTGACTTTCCTTGGTTGAATTGCCTCGCAATCATGTAAAATCCTTTTTTTACAATCCCAATGTTCTACCTAAATTTTACCTTGAATACTATAAAAGCATTTTCTACTCGACACCTAGATATAATGTATCCAACTTGAATTGTTATGTCAGCTCTGATATTACTCGGTAATATTCTCTAATCTTGCTCGGTGACATACCATCTTCTCGATTACTAAATTTTCTCAGTGACTCAATGACTAATGTTGATCGGTAATTATCACTGCTCGGTGACTTACTATTCCTTTCTCAACTCGGTGCTTGATGTCTATGATGTTTTGCTTTATTGACTATTTTCCTTTGTATATTTTACCTTTTACAGACTAGCTCCTTTGACTAACATGACTTTGACAAAACTAATGACAAAAAAATAACTCAGGTAGGAGTAACAATCTCCCCCTTTGACATTAGTTGGGAATTTTGACAAAAACTTCAAAGTAGTCAAAAAACTCAAAAACTTTCAAAAATTCAAAAACTCGCCTTGGGATAATACTCCTCAAAATTTGTATACTTATATCTCCCTTGTGTAAATTTATCCATATCTATCCTCATTGTATACTTATAACATCTATCCCCTTTTTTGACAAATATGCCAAAAACAAAATTACTTAGTGCTTGGCAGGGTATACTTATACTTGATTGAAAATGTGAGGGTACTTCTTCTATACATCAGCCAAGGATGACTCCCATGTTTCTTTAAGTGTGTGAAGTACAAAAATCTAAGAAGAAACATAAGCTACCAAGCCAATGATGGTGTCTAGTGAACTACCATCAGGGGTATTGACCAAATCCTTGGTTGTCTTCAAATGCCTTTGCATGGATTCAATGTGGGGAATCAAAAGTGCTTGCAGCTCAAGAAGTTCCATCCTTCTCTTATTCTCCTCTCATCTAAGTTCTTGTTGCATTCCCATCAAAATTTTCAACCTTGAGTAATAAACATGTAGAGAATTAGGCTCGGTAGTAACACTTTTCAGCTGCTAGATAAGCTCGGTCTCAACAGGCTCATATTTCTACCTTATATCCTTGGTGAAGTGGGAAATGGAACAAAATTTTTAAAATATTGAAAGTATATGAGACAAATTAGTCTCAATATTGGTAGAGGCCTCAGAAAGTGATACCTTATCTACTGCAATGTTTTTAAGAATGGTTTCAATCATTTGCAGTTCCATCTTCCTCACATGAACCTTCATCATGTCATTGGTAGTGTCTTGATTTGGATTTTAGACTTATTGCACTAGTCCTTCTACTTGACTAATGAGACTTTCTTTTTCATCAATAGTGGCATTTGGAACAATGTCTTGTAGTACATCCTTAACACTTTCCAATATATCAGTCTTCTTTCTCTTTTGGAATAATTTATTTTGTATTGCCTTAAGTTTTGCCAATTCTATATACTCAATCATTTCATTAGGGTTCATAGTAGATAGGTCTACTTTGGGTAAGATGATCAGTTGGCTCATATCTACATGTTTCCTCTTCTTTTATTTCTTCTTCTTTGCTAGCATACTTTTAGTTGGAAAATTCTCTGGGGAACATGATGCCTTTAGTGCATCAGATGTTGTCTTAGTTGGAGTAGTTTCATCTCTCTGCTCCTCTTGTTTGTTGTCTTCTTTCTTCTCCTCTTGTTTCTCCTATGCTTTGTTCTCTTACATTGTGTCCTCTTTTTTCTCACCTAGTTGTTTCTCAAATTCCTTTTTTTTACTTTGTTCCTTTGGTTTTTCTTTATTGGGTCCTTGTTGTTGTGCAATAGACTCAGTTGGGGGAACCAATTTTGTGTTCTGTGCTACTGGGTTCTCAGTTACCATATATTTTTCAGTGTCCTTTTCTTTCTCTTCTTCCTTTTTTCCTTTTATGCTTCCTTTTCCTTTTCTACTTCCTTTTGAGGTTTGGTGACCTCCTCCTCTATATCCATAGCAACTGTAACACTATCACCTTGATTTGTGTGATAATCTTGTACTTGTTACAATTGTAACACTATCACCTTGATTGGATCAGTAGTAGCCTTATCATTTATATTCATTGGTTATGTATCGGTTTCCTTGGTGGCCATAACATATTCATCTTGTGATCTATCATCTCCTGGATCCTTGTCAGTAATATCTTTAATGATAAGTTCATCACTGTCAATTGTCAAATCAATAGGATCATTCTTACCTTGATCACCTTTTACAACACCATCAATGTTGCTATCATTTTCTTGTTGAAATTGTGATTCAATTACTTTGATGTTGAAAATTTCTCTCCATTTAGCATCAGTTTCTAAGTATAGTGACTCCAATTCTCCTATCATAAGCCTTAAAGATCTTACTTTTAAAAGGAATTGTTTGGAATATTTCTTTAATGTCTCTTCAATTTCCTCTACTGATAGTTCTGGTATAGTTAGTATGAGAGATATTTATATCATTGTTTCTCAGAATTCATTGCATATTTCTATCTTGTTACATAACTCAATAGGCAACAATTTGATAACCTCAATTAGTGTGTATCTGAATTTATGTAAAGTGAAAACAATTGCATCTTCAATTTTTACCTTGTTCTCCTCACTCTGAGTATTGTATTTAGCATACTTCATTCCTCTGAATGTTCCATACTTCTTCAGTGTGTCTAGCATCTAGACTTTGTCAGACTGGGGATTTGTTCTTCACAACTTTGAATTTTCTTAAATCTTTAGAATCTATCTCACTGTCTTTTGTTAAGTTCAGCTTTCTCCTCGGTTTAATGTTTTCTTTCTTGCTTCTTATATATTTCCTACCTTTTGATTCAACAAAATTCTTCTTTTCTTTATGTGCATTTGTAAACCTTGTTGTTGGTGTCGTAGATTTGGGGCTCGGTGAATCCTTCAACTCTTGTGGTTTCTTTCCTTCCACTTTAGAGGGTCGTGCCTTGTCTTCTTCATTATGAACTCCCAAATTTTTGGATAGATTAGCAATCACCTTGCTATATTTTCTTTGATATTTAGGTATCAAGATACCTTGCTTAATCTTAGCCTTGACTTCTTCATAGGTTCCATATCTCTTGGGTCTCTTGTTAATAGGTTTTGCTAAGAGAATTTCAATTTGTTGAGTTGCAATGTCTATGTCCATCCCATAACCCATAGGTTGTAGCCAGATGCTCCTAGGCTCAACTTCCTTGATAATTCATGCGTCGGTGTCTACCTCAAAATAAATAGAATCATGACATTTCTCAACTAATTGAGGTGGAATTCTAAATTTTTTATGCATTCTAGTTTGGAACTTAGAGAAGTAGTCATTCATTACAATGTCAAGATTCTCTCCTAGATTCTAAATATGCTTGCCGATTTGATAAATGATTGGCTTATCAACATTCGATGTCACATTTCCAACAGATGGAAAGAATTTTTCAAAATAAAAATATATGCATACTGATAGTGAGCCAAATTTAAGTGTATTTGTCTTGTCTTTCCTTATGGTATCATATTGTCTTCTAGTTGCTTTAGTAGAATCACACATATATTAATCTTTATATCTTTCTTTACAATCTTATAAGACAAATCACCAGCTCCACAAGGTACACTGTCCACTCAGGATGATTGAAATACTTGGTAGGACAGGATGTTACATGCAAATTTTAACTTGGGGTCTTCAATAGTAGAAATCTTTAGACTTCTTCCATCCCATTTAGCTTTTGTTAATTCACTCAACTTGTTCTTCTCAATTTTTCTAATAGCTTTCAGCTTATCACCGATTGAGTATCCTGTCACAATGTGTAACACATCCTTTGTAATCTTCATATCTTGATCTAGCCACATAAATTGGTCATGTACTTGGCTAAGGACCATCCTTATCCAATTGGTTCTGAATACCCTCATAATATGTAGGGCATGAGTCAAACCCTTTGATTCTAGATGAACATGATCGTTCTTCAGTTTCTCGTTTGCACATAACTCCTGAAAGGATGAATCAATTGTTGTTTCACAAATCTCCTCAACTTTGTAGTGGATGAAGGTGTGAGTGTCCTTGATTAATAGAAATCTATCAGGAATGGATGAAAGTGTACACATCATGTCTGGTTTGGTTTCCTTCGTAGGTGGTAGCTTATAATTAGGATTCACGGGCTCAACATTCTCAATAACAACCGGGTTTTGAGCTTTTGGGTCCATATCTTCTTATCTAACATAGATTATCAAACTAGGGTTTTCTTCTATGACTTGGTTACGCTAAAACAGCTAGGGAAACACCACAAATATCTTGAATAAACTCAAATGTGCTCAGATTAGTTCAGAATTACCTTTACAATCATTTGTATGCTCTCAAAAGACTCGTCTCTACAATTCACTTCAAACGTGCATGGAAACGTTAGGTACATAATGATAGACATAGACATCTATTTATACATTTTTCATCGATTAGGGTTCCAATGGTTAGAATACTAGTAATTAATCCTCGCACCGACTTGCTTTTATTGATTACCAAACTTTACTTTCCTTTACCAAAATGAAACAAAATATCATTTCCTTCTACGATTGAACAATAATTACTAACTTTATAAGACATATCCAAATGCATCTAAATATGCTCATATGGATCTTTACAAATAGATTTAGGAACCAATTTAAGATTTGAAATTTAATTTAGAGTTCCTACTAATACCTTTTAACTGATTGGGTAGAGTCGGTTGCACCCGATCTGGAGGATCTGGTGCCTTCAACTATTCTAAATGATGTTCCATCATCCATAGTATTTCTTCTCCATTTCCTATTCATATGATCTCTCATCTCTTCAAAATTCACTTTTGATTTCTCATGTCTCTTCCTCGGTAGGAGCTTTGCCTCAGTACCTCCTGTCTTTGGCAAGGTGACCTAGTTTGTGATAATGAAAGCATGTCATGCCAGGGTTTCTCCAAGATCTTATGTTGTTCCTGCCATGTAGAAACATGCAATTTGCAGCAATATGTCCATATCTTCCACAGACTAAACATGATATCCTTGTATTGTAGTCCCATGGTACTGTAGACACCCTAAAATGGACAAACTTGTGACCTTACATTAAAACACTAATTTTCATCTATTAATTAATGGTTTTTTAATCATGAATCAATCATCTATTTATTCTAAAATTCATTCCCCAAATTATTTAATCATTCCCCAAAATTAATTAAATAATTAATTTTATTTAATTAATCAACCTTAATTAATTAATATTTTTTAATTAATTAAATTAAATTTCCTAGATTTTAAAATCAAATATTTAAACTTATTAATTTTATTCTTCTAATTAAATTAATTTAATTTCACTCAAAAATTCTATTTAAATCAAAATGCAACTCAATTATCTCATGTTTGAATACTTTAATTTCAAAAATCAATTAAATATTCAAATAAATCCTTTCTCTAGTTCAAAAAAGGGAACTCCTGATCAGATCTCTGGGATTGCATAATTTCCTCCACCTTCTCTTCAGTTCAAAAAGGTAACTCATAATCAACTTTTCAGTTAACTAAACATCCCCTCTTCTCTCCAAGTTGAAGAGGTGGAGTTTACTAATTGCTTCTCCAGATCCTTTTGATCTCTACCATTCATCCTCCAATTTTTGGGATCAATATCATTCGTCCAAATCATTTTCCGTATTCTATATAATCAACCATTCTCAACCGTTTGAAGGAAATAGGATTTCAAGCTTTGTGCACACTTACTCTGTAGGATTCTTGCGAAGCATCAAGTGTTCTTGTGATCAAATCAATATCATTTTCTCAACACTCCCAGGTCACATACATTGTCTATACCAATATTGAGCACCATTCATCCAGCATTTCAGAAGGAATAGAGAGAAGCAATACAAGCCTCGAGCATTGTGGTTTGCATTCGTTTATTTTCCTCTTTGATTTCTCATTATTTTATTGTCCATAGATTCGTTCTTAGTAGTTTTGATTGCTTTCCCCCATTGCAAATCGGTTCTAGTAACCCTCCTTATTCGAGTAGAGTAGGATTGGATCTACACATTTTGGTGAACCTGATGTGAATTGAACAGCTCGATAATCATTTGCAGATGACAAAAAAAATTTCCTGGCCTTGGTCGTATAGCCGCGGTTTTATTCTTTTTTTTTTTTTGATAAATATTTTAATTTTTCAATTGATGGAATTTTTCCGTAATTGATGAAAGTTTTCCGCAATCGGCTAGTTTATTACCGCAATCGATCTTTATAATTTTGTAATCAATTTTGTTAGTATTTAGTCTCTGCTTGAGGTAGTTTTCCACAATTGACAGATATATTTCACAAACACTAGAGGAATTTTGCAATCACCAACACATTTCCACAATCGATAGAACAATTTTTCAATTGACATCAATTTGTCAAAATCGCCCAGAGAATTTCACATCTGATGAATTTCGCAATTTATCTATTTCATCATTTTATTAATCAGATCTAATTTTTTCTCTTGGTTTCTATCCAGGAATGAGAAAATGACATATGAAAAAAAGGATAATCAGATGCACCCCAAGTTCTAGATCTCTAAGAGAAACCATAAGAAGAACCACTCATTACCACATGCAACAAAAGGTAATATTGGCAATCGCAGCTGAAGGTCAAAGCAAATCTTTTAATAGGTATCTTTATTCTCTCAAGCATTTTTCAGCCAAATACAAAGTTACCATTAGCCTTAACGGTCTTAATAATCCAGGATTTTCTGAATATTATTCATATTGATTGTTAGGAGGTTTTGATACTAATAGCTTCTTGACATCTTGTAGCGTGGAAATAGTTTTAACAAAGTAAATTAAAATCAATTCATTTCTCTTTTTGGTGCTTAAAAAGAAAAGTGTATGCAAAACATCACAAACACACTTATTTGATTTGGTGCTTAAAATTGACATGGTGGTTAACAATTGAACAAAGGCAAAAAAAATCTTTGAATTTGGTGCATCTAAAATTGAGCAAGACAAATCTCATCTTTCGATTTGGTGTATAAAATTGACATGGTGAATAACAATTGAACAAGGCAAAGAATCTTTGAATTTGGTGCATCTAAAATTGAACAAGCAGCCATCATTTGGTTTGGGCTTAAAATTTAACTCACGTGTTTGTATGGATGATAGCTCAATCCACATTTGATATTTTGGTGCTTAAGCGATTCACCTTGTGTTCTGAGTCTTTGGTGCACTTGCACAATAATCTGTTAGATTAATAAACTTTATACTTTTTTAGAGAGGCATGTCTAGGGAAAGCGCTTCTTCCTCAAAGGATGACCTTAAACTGGTAATCATTCTGATCATTATATAAACAAGATGCAAACCAAAGCTCCATTTTATATCTAGCCAAGCTCGGGCAAGGTGTGTTGATGATATCGTAGATTGGGTGAAGTATGCCTAAGTAGCTAGCATGGTCACACTAGTAAATTTGGCATCGATTTACGATGGCTATGTGTCACAATTGTGATGGATATGTGTTGCAATTGTGACAGTAGTAGACGTCGCTATTTTTAAGTCGCAAAATACGACGTTTTCCCTTGTTCGTCGCAATTGCGACTTCAATCCGTCGCTATGCAGTCCACTCATTGTAACATTAACCTCGTCGCAATTGCTTGGTTTATCGTCGCAATTGCGATGAAAACCAAATCACTTACGATGCCCTTGCCCTTTGTTAACTATAAAGACATATATGACATACCTTAACATACGTGACATTGTTATGTTGGATAAACCATTCATAACCTTCAAGTTCAACAACAACAATACAGCAGATAGAAGAGTTGTTTGGGAGTCTTTGTATAGTGGCTCGTATGCCTTCTCAAGTAGAGGTACATCGAGGCTATCATCATCATCATGATCAGATACGCTTGGACTAAATGTGTCATGGATCAATGTATTTATACCATCATCTTCAATTGTGTTTTATGGCGCATGATCGTCATCTTCCATGGGATCATTATCTTCACCTTGGATATTCGCACCTCCGTGTTCCACCACTTTGAAAACCATATTCTTCAGATTGTTGTGGTTCATATCATGTACTTCCCTGGGGAGATCAACCTATATAAAATTGATTAACATAAATAAACCATGATCATCAACTCATCATCAACTCATCATCAAGTGATTTCATATGTATATAAATTGTTAAAATGATATAATGAACAACTTACCAGTGGATGATAGTCATGCCCCCCTTCAATGTGACCATTCTCCCTACAATGTCTCTTA
>MU224462.1:0-45052 GCA_018584345.1 Thuja plicata | reverse complement strand
TTTTTGAGAAGCACTACCAATAACATGCAATTGATAAATCTGTCCTAAGTGTCCATTAGAAGGAAATATATTAGTGTTTCAACTTCATTTTGGTCACTTTCTATCTTTCAACTTAAAAGCTCTTTGTACGATAAGGATTTTCTATGCCCTAGCTTTCCATGTGCTCTGGTGTTTGTAGTAAAAGAACTTGTATTAGATTTTATCATGGCCACTCCTATCATAGTTGAAACTGCATTGAAACCATGACTGGTGCTGAAGCCATATCCATATGGAGCAATCAAGATAAATTAGGATAGAGGATTTTCTAATGTTTCGTTGGATGTGGTTTATACCGAAGATGTAAGGGCTTATATTTATGCACCCTTGAATAAGATCAGCCATGAAAAATTTAAAGGTGTATGAAAAGGATAGATGGAAGGTGATTTGTCAACATACAAACCTGGGTATTGTCGCATTCCAGAGGTTGGACTCACTACATGGAAAATACCTTTCGCCGCAGAGATGCCTAGCCACAGAGATCTCCTCGTCCAACATACAAATTACCCAACGGCTACAAAAATCCCTCTCGGTGCTATTGAACATAGAAATGACAACGTTTTCTCTTTTTTTTGCCTTATATCCTGTTAATGTCGCAATTGCGACGTTGTCGGGTTATAATTGAAAAAAAAAAATCCAAAAACACATAACATCTGCCCCCCGTCACAAATTGCTGTCACAATTTCACCCCAAATGTATTAGTGTCAACTAGGCTCTTAACTGAGTCACATACTCACAAACTGGTTGGATAGACTCCACAGACCTTACTACAACCTATTAATTAGAGACCCACCTATTTTACCTCCAAAAAAGTGTCTTATTATAGTGCAAGGGGTTGCAAAATTCCCCCCCAAGATTCCCAACAAATATGTTCCTGGATATTGTGTTGATGAAATAGATCTTCATTAGCATGACATGTTCAATATCTAGGAAAGGAAAAAACATAGGCACCTACATCGTGGATCTTTGTGTCCTAGTAGCGTGACAATTATTGTGTGAGCTGATGAACATCAAAAGCATTGGGCCTTTAAAATTGCATCTTGAAGCCAATTGACCTATATTAATCTGATTGTCTCTGTTTCAACCACGTGAAAACATTGTAACTTGGAAAATTTGTGGAACATACACTTCTTATTCTTGGATCTTCAAAACACTATGTATATTGTTCTTTCTTGTGTGATCAATTCTCAAAACTCAAAACATACATCTCACACTGTCAAAATGAGTCAAATGTGTTCAAAGTCTAGGGTTTCAACCAAAGTCTATTCTAGAATCAAATCATTTTTCCAGAAAGATCATTTTATCAGACAATTTCCCAACTATAATAATTTTTTCAAGACTATTACACTTTTCCGCAATTAATGGAATTTGGCCACAACTGATGGAATTTTATCACAATTGAGCCTTTTATTATCGCAACTAATCCTTTTATTGTCACAATCATTGGAATTTTTCCGCAATCAACTCTGCATTGTGCCATAATCGGTGGAATTTTACCACAATCGACCTATAGACCTGTGCATTTATTCTATCATAAAATTTGGATTCGTTTGTCAAAAATCTGCATTTTTATCAGTCTAAAACCTTGGAAAATGTTCCCCATTTCATGTGAAAGGTTAGTGTATACATCCTAGGAATTAACGAAGAATCAGTGTGAATCTCAAAACATCTAGGATCATCCATCTTTGACAGTTTGACTATTGTTTACCATTGATAGTTCAAAAAGTTCAGATTAGATTAAATTGATCCCATTATCTCAGCTTTATCAATCTTTATCAATGACTTTGTCTCATCTAAGGAAAGAGTCAGAATCAATATCTTACATCACCAATCTCTAAGATCAAGAGAAGTCAAAATTTGATCCTAGAATTACCCTTGTCAAAATAGGTACTCAGACTCTCCTCGAGAGGTTATCCATTTTTGTTTTCTTTATATCACTCATTTTAGTTCAAAACCTAGATAACACTATGTATTTCACACCCTATGGAGGACCTTATACTAGGTCAAAGGATAGAACCCAACTACATGAATCATACATTAACCAATTTCCCCTGTGGGAAAAAGAGAAAGATGACTACCCATTCAAAAGCATTGCTCCTACTCTCTACATTGAGAATGCGCATACTATTCCTCAAGGTTCCCGTAGACCAACTATATTTCAAGATGTCACAGAGGAAGAGCTCGAAGACATAGATAAAGATGCTTATTCCATGTAAGTGGTTTATGTTGTTGTGGAAAGAAACCTTGAAATATTTTTATCTATATTGATAAAAAAGGGAGTCAATCTCCCCCCTAAATTCAATGTGTTAACAATATGGCCTGAAAACCCACTAGCAGGACAAAGCACAACTAAAACCTCTCAAAGGGACCCTGTGGTTTCTCAAGTCTTGTCTCTACCATCATCGACAACAATGACATTAGCGCAAACTATATCTACCCAAACTAGCTCAACCAATCAATCTAGTACGTCATCCACCCAAAACATGATGGGCTCCCAACTGAGTGCACCCCTAGTTACTAGTTTATCTCAAGCATTAGCCTCATGGCATTTTGCATCTAGTGCTCAAGTTGTGTCATCAATTCCCCAAGCGAGCAATAACCCATTTGTAACTACTTGTTCAGGCTTAGAATTATTACCTTAACTCAGGCATTAGAGCTACACAACAATTCCATCCTCACAATGGAAACATCTCCTAGCTGTGGGTAAACTATGAATGAAGAGGAGTCTCCAGATTCTAGGCCAGTTCCTATTGAATTTAGGATATCACCTCCTGATTTGTAACTTAATGGGAAAAGGGAAGAAGGATTAAAACTGAAAGGGAAAATGGGGTGATACACCAAGAATGAAATCATACTTTGCAAAAACATGAAACTTCAATCTTGACTTACAAATGAATATCTTAACACCCTGAATCTCTGCTCAACATATAGCTTAATAGATGCATACTATCAGGATTTTACCACAAATAGCTTGGATAATTAACAAACATATATTTCTCATACAAGGCCTTGGAGCAATTGATTATCTTGAGAAGGAACATAAATCTACTCACTTCCTTTAGATAATAAATGATTTGACACTTGTTAGAAAAGATGAAAATAGGATCCAACATCAAAACAAATTCACAAATATGAGTCAAAATATCTAGTTCATTCCTTCCAAAATCTGACAAAATGATTACAAAAATGGCCTTCCAAGCACTTAGGAACAAAATGTTCACTATATGCCCTCTCTCCAAAATCTGCAACCAAAATGGATACAAAATGCATAAAAAAGTTCTACAGGAACAAACAGTTCACTCAAAGCACCTCTTTTTCAAATTTTGAACCTCTAACTAGATCATAAAAAATCAATTTTATAACCTCTCTATGCCTCAAATCTGAAAGTCTAAGCCTTTCAAAAATGCCCAATTTTAGCCAAAAAAAGTGCCAAAAAATGTGCCACTAACTAAGCTTTTTTACAAACTTCCTCTAAATGCTCCCTCCCTAAATTTTGGCTTAATATAAGGAATTAAATCCTTTTACAAAGAAAATTGCCAAAATTAAGAAAAGAAATTAATATTAAATAAAAAATTAATATCAATTATACTACCCCTATCTTCTAACTTCTATTTCGTAACTTACATAAAATATCTAAGTGTGAACTATATTACAAAGTGGAGAAGTTGACATGACCTTCAATCCAGTTGCAATGCAATACAAAGAACGATGAGATAAGGATGCAAGGTCGCATGTTTTTGGTATTTGAGGCTCTGCTGGAACTGTCATGCATTGATTTACTTGGTGGAATCCAAAGAGTTATCTCATTTTCTCCTTGGCATTTGTGTTTTCTTCATTCTTCTCGGAGAGGTCTCAGGGAAATGAAACCCTACACTTTCTAAAATTGTTGAGGGAGCTCAGCTTGACTATGAGAATCTCGACTATTGTTGGACTCGCGCCTTCTCTATATTGAAGATACCACTGCTACTTCTTTGTGTGCATCTTAGACAAGGAACTCAACATTACTTCCATCTCTCATTCAGTGAACTGTAAGTTTCTTCTCGAACTCTCTGTTGATCTTTTGCAATGAATAGTATGAAAGTTCAACCATGCATAAGTCGTGGGTTCTCCTTGTTAACTGTTGTTTCACTTGCATGAACTCGGATACACTAAGAGTTCTCTTTTACTTGTATAGCCGCAAGCCCATATCATGTTTCACGATATCCATTGTTTATATATCTTTGTTGAACTGTATATTTGTTGAACTATTCTTACTATGGCTTTAACCACGGCTCCATGCATTTCTATCTGTTGTTCACCATATATATATGGGCTTTATTTAATGCGGGCTCCATGCATTTCTATCTGGGCTCAACTATTGTTTATTTTTTGGTAAGCTGCTAGTACATCTCACCATATGCGATACTTACCATGTGACTATTATAAAACACAAACTTATTTATAAACTAGTAACAGTCACTGTTTTAACTGTTGTTATTTCATTTGGCGCATAAAGCCATGACTGTTACTAATTTATAAGTATTCTTCAGTTCACTAAAGGAAAATAATCCCTTCACACTTTTGATAATTGGAATACCAGTATGTAGCTTGTGGGCATTAGCTAAAATTGACATGGCTATTGTACTTCTCAAATTGATGGAACTTTGAATTACTATCAATTGCAACTTTATCAAATTTAATATCTTCCTCAGCATATTTTGTAATAACATATGAAGCTCAAAATCTTGACTCTCTTTGCTGACAAATAAATGATGTCTCTTTCCAGATTAGTTGTATGAAGACATTCCTGTGTAAAACATGAAGCTTTTAGAAATTGTTTTAACAGGTTCCACACTTTGAACACAAAATGTGATTATATCATAGAGTATCCAAATTGTTTCTCTTTGCTGACATGAATAGAACCTTGTGTAATCAACAACTATAAACTTGATGAATTGGTGAATTCTCTACTTTGCAAACCATATATGATGAGATTGGCCATGTTGGACAATTACTTCAGGAAAACATGAAAACACCTCTAATGACTTACTAAAGTTGCAAGGTTATGAGTGAAAAATGTTAAAGATATAAATAGTTATAAACAAAACTATCACATCTTCCACTCATAACCTTCATAAACCTTAGAAGGTGATTTTGACTGAGAGATGCTCAACATATAACTATTATTATCTCCACAGTAGATGAGTAACTTTCTCCTTTATGATATTCCACTGTTAACTGTACATACTCTGTTCCAGTTTATACAAATTTCAGCTTGCATCTTGTAGCTTTGTCCACTGTATACAATTCTCATTGCTGCTGAATCTGTACTTAATATGATAAGTACAACAAGATGAAAATGTTTGTTCACTATTAATGAAGTTTGAGCACGGGCTCGTGAAACTCACTGCATCATTCAAATATAGCATAGGATTTTCATAAAGATATGTCTTTCTGATATTATTAATTTGTCAATGCAAATGCATATCTTTCTATCACATTGATATCATCAGTAAATATGCAGTTCAGGGAGTTTGACTGATGTAAGGTGTTTTTTAGGCATTTATGTATTGCTTAGATCTAATTGGATCTAACATCTTTTCCCCCATGACACTACAGGAAACAGGAACAATAGGAGACCTAGGATGTAGGACAATCAGAGACATGACCAAGATAACCAAGACATGAAGACTTTAGATGATGCAGATGTACAACTCCAGAGACTAGAAGACCTCTTAAAGGCAATATATAGACCCCTAGATTTCATCATGCTTCTCTTTTACTTTCTCTTCTAAATATGTACTTTGAGTTTCAGTATGCAAGATGTGACCTTGAAGGAACACTTGTCTAATACATTCAGTATGAATGCACAATGTAATGATCATTTATGAATCTAAAAGTGTAAATTTAATCAAAACTTAGAGTACAAATAAAATTTGATAATATGAATGTAATATTAATGTATTCATCTGTATTGGCTGAATAGTAATGTCTAAAAGATGTATCTTTATGCAAATTTTACTTTTTTCTGATTTTTTATCCCGCATGTAAAATTTTGGGTAACACTACTCAGACACTGCAATGTATCCCTACTATCTTTGGACTTAATACTTCACTCCCACATGGATCAATCTCTATGGGTCCGACATTCAATAAACGTTCACCAAAAGCTACACCTTTATTCCAATAGGGATCCCAAAAATAGTAGCAACAACAACCTTGGATCAATCAAATTCCCCAATATCAAAATCACACACTGCGAAATCAATACCAATTCCTAAGGAGATCATATATCCCAATACAAGGAACACAAAGGTGAAGCCTTACACCTACCATGACACATAGATTAAATACCAGGAATGTTCCTCAATCTCCAACAGACATGGTAATACATCAAGTGAAAAATATACAAACACAAATGACGGACATGCAAAATTAGGGGCAAACCAAATCTTACACGGTAGAGGACTTGTACCCATACCCATTTGATCACTCATTGCACATGTCTCCATTTCCCACACACTTCTCAGTGCCTAAATTTGATAAATACAAAGGCAATACCAATCCTGTAGAGCATATCAGAGAATTATGTGCTAGCTACATTGAGGTTACAAATGATGAAACTTACCTAATGCTACTATTTCCACAGAGTCTTGCCAGACCAACAATGGAATGGTTCTCACACCTGCCCCATGGAATTCAATCTTGGGGAGAATTGGCCAAAAATTTTATTGCTCACTTCCATCATAACATCAAATGCAAGGTTAGTATCAAGGACCTCTATGAAATTAAGCAAAAAGATGGTGAATCCTTTGTTAAATTCTTAGAAAGATGGAGGAACACTACAAAGAGAATAATGTATGATGTGCCCAAAAAAGACCTAATAGTCATGTTCATTAATAATCTCATCCCAGATTTTTCATTCACAACATAGCTGCAACGCACTCCAAATTTCAGACACATCATAGAACGAGGTGTTCAATGTGAGGAAAACTTGTTCAAGAGAGGAATCCTTGCAAACCTTACCCAAATGAACACAAAAAAGAATGCAACAGATAAGGCCAAATGGTGGAGTAAGAATAAGTATGTCACCAACAATGGGGTCATTGACGTCAAAATAATCAATTATACTCAACCCAAGGTTTCACTACAAGGAGCACCCATGATGAATCAAAAATACATAGTGCACAATCAGCAGGGGAATACTCAGATTCAAACACCCACTTCTCAAGCAGTATTTGTGTCCAACAACCAACCCAATGCACAATGCCCACAAAGGTTTCCTTTTCCTAAATGTGACTACACACCATTAGGAGATTCGATAGAGTCAGCACTAAAAAAGTTGATTCAAACCAATAATATCACTTTACTCAAAATTAGAGAGTACAAAAATGGTCCTATGAAACCCAAGTGTTGGAATGATAATGACTTTTGTGAGTATCATTGGGTGAAAGGACACAAGACATCCAACTGCCACCGATTGAAAAATGTCATACAAGATCTAATCGACCAAGAGATAATTAATGTCACAAATACCAATTCCAAGGGTACAACCAATCACACTATCTTCAATGATACATTTCATGATCATAAAAAAGGGAAAGCCTCTGTGTCTGGTGGATAGTCTAAGAAATTAAACTATAAATATGCCAACTCTGATAGCAACATAAATTGCATAAATCCTTCAGATAGCCAAGTTGCTACAATTGATATCAAAGATGCCAATGCCGAATGCATTGTCACAACACAACATTCTAAGGTTGTTTTGCAAGGAATTCCTTCCACCTCAGCTACACTAGCTAATCCCACAACAACTTCCAATACAAAAAATAGTCTAGTGGATTAGCCAAAGTGCACACCTTCCTAGATCTCCTTGTTTGACCTATTGCACATATCCTTGTAGCGTAAGCAAGCTCTAGATAAAGCCCTTCAAAATATAGTAGTCCCACAAGACATAACTCCAAATAATTTCCAAACCATGTTCAACAACATCGCTTCCAACAAGCATGCTACATTTATAGACCATGATGTGTTTCCACACAAGCCTTTGCATAATGATCCCTTGTAGCTTCTTACCCAAATGCATACACACACAATCCGAAGAGTCCTCATTGATGGCGGGGCTAGGTTAAACATATGTACTCTTAAAGTGATAAAAATATTGGGCTATTCAAAGTCTAGCATTGATTTCACCAAGAGGATAAATATCAGGGCATATGACAAGGAAGAAAGATCATCAAAAGGTATCCTCATTCTACCGGTCAGGATAGGGCCAATCATAAAGAACACTCCATTTCAAATCCTAGACCTTGATTTGGGATATAATATGTTGCTTGGGAGGTTGTGGATACATGAAATGAAAGTTGTCCCTTTAACTTATCTCTAGTGCATCAAATTCCCATACCAAGGGGTAGAGATAATCATTGAAGTAGATCCCAACCCATTCCAATACTACAACACCATAAGAAGTAGTACAGATAATCAAGTGCCTTCAAATCAGGAAGCAAGCATTCCTTCTGCATTTGATTCTGTTCCTAAAGACATACAAAGAAAAGTAGGTAAGATATAAATCAAAGACAAAGGGTGCAGTGAGTATAGCTATGAGGAAGCTTTTACCATCACCAACATGCCTCAAAATCCCATATCATATGGCATGCCTCGACTGGTGGAAACACATGAGACTCCGAAACCAGTTTTGTTCAAATGTCCACCAACCACATTTTTCAAATGGGGAGACATAGATGAAGAAAACCCCTTCAATCCGTACATCAACACTTGGTTGTATAAATACTCTCAAGAGACACCTCAAGCACATATACCTTTGTTACAATATGGAGCTGGTTTCACTATGCCCTAGAAATTTGGATATGATGGTAAGACTAGTTTGGGGGTAAGACAAGGATTAATGGAACTATCTTTACCACCAACCCAAAGAAGCAAAAGAGGGATATGCTATAGACAAAACATAACTATTACAACCATTCAAGATACACCTATAGACCAGCAATAGATTGAAATTTTAAATGGGGGAAATTTTTTGGAACATGCCCTAATCAATAGTATACTCCAACAGTTATTGCCATCGAAAGTGGAACCTTCTAATTCCCAATTGAACCTTAATCATACTCTCTAGGAGAATGCAAAAAGTGATACATATAATTGGAATTATAGCATGCCTGATTCCCATGAATACAAGTGGTTATCCCTCCATAATGTTGAGTCACCCATCCCTAAATATTCCCCTCAATCCGTCAGTACCATACACCTTGATGAAATTTTTGACCAAATGAGAATATTAGACCAACCTTGTATCGATAAACATGTCAATTTCAATTCCTTAGTTGGTGCATCCACGTCCCATTCTGAGTTTTTTGGAACTATCACCCTAGTTCCATTCACCCAAATAGAGTCATCCCCCCATGTGGACCTTTGTCTAGTCTACCCAGAACTAATAGAATGGGACCAACAAGGAAAACCTGACATGGATCTTTTTGAGAATGATGAAGCCATTGCAGACTTCGTGGGGCTTCAAGAAAGCATACCATTAGGAGACCACAAAGAAGGATTCTCCTTTAACTTGGATAGATTGACATACTTTGGGGAGGAGGCTCCTCTTTCCAGTCGCAAAAGCAAAATGAAAAGAAAAAAAGAATAGCTAGTAAGTGAAAACCGAAAGGCACTTTCTTACCATAAAAAAGAGAAACAAATAAAGGATGTATCTTTTGGTGAAACCTCTTTGAGGTGCTAGAGGATTGAAAGTTGGAACTCCTCCCCTTAACAGAATAAAATTCAGAATTACTAGAAGAACAAATAGAGTAAGTCAATATAGGGGATGAAAATAACATTTGGCTAAATCACTTACACCTGAAGAAAGAGAATGGTTCATTAGTTTCTTCAAGGAAAGACAAATCAACTTCGCATGGTCTTACGTAGACATGCCAGGTTTTGATCCAGAGCTAGTGCTACATCATCTATCATTTTTTACAAATGCAAAACCCGTTAAACAAAGATTGAGAAAGATGCATCCGTACATCGCTTTACTTGTCAAAGAAGAATTGAAGAAACTCTTAGATATAGGCTTCATAAGACATGACAGTTGAGCTGATAGTAGGGCACTGAATGTTGTCACTCATGGACGGTTTCTCCATGTATAATCATATCAATATTGTGGTAGAGGAATTACATAAGACAATATTCACATGTACCTAGGGAGCTTACTACTAGAATGTGATGTTGTTTGGCCTCAAAACTGTACGTACAACTTATCAAAGGGAAATGACCATGATATTTCACAATCTAATTCTTAAAAAAATAGAAGACTATGTTGATGACATACTAGAAAAATCAATGCTCGAGGAAACTCACCTATAATTTTTGGGTCTGATATTTTATCAAATGCAGGAGTACAAGGTAATACTCAATCCAAAGAAGTGTGCATTCAGAGTTACTGTTGGAGAAGCTCCTTGGATTCATTGTATCTCAAAGAGGAATCAAAGTGGACCCATAAAAGGTTAAGGTCATCCTCAATATGCCACCACCAACTAATCTAAGGAAACTACGAGGTCTACAAGGAAGAGTGCAATCTATCAGGCTATTCATCACCTAACTAGCAGACAAGTGTAACCCATTCCAACACCTACTGCATAAAGACATGTCCTTTATATGGACAGAACAATATGAGAAAGCATTTCAAACCTTTAAATAATATCTATTGAAGTCGCCTATATTGGTGCCACCCATTCCAGGTAGGCCACTTCTCTTATATATCTCAGCAACAAAGTTAGCACTAGGGGTTCTTTTGGCACAACACAATGACCAGGGAAAGGAAAGAGTCATTTACTACCTTGGGAGAAATCGACAGGCTACGAGATAAATTATTCAACAATTGAAAATTCATGTCTTGCAGTTTTCTTTGCTTTGCAAAAGTTAAGACATTACATGCTGAGTCATCAAATAAAGCTCATAGCACACATAGACCCATTGAAGTACTTGTTGAGTAAAGAAACACTAACAAGATGACTCACCAAATGGGTCACAGTCTTAAGTAAATTTGACATAAAGTACATGGATTGAAAGGTTATCAAATGGTAGGTAATTGTAGATGAACTAGTAGAGGCACCAATACAAGATCATCATCCTATAGTGTACCACTTTTGAGATGAGTTGACCCTCACAGTACAACTAACAGTAGAGGTCTGGAAATTATTCTTTGATGGGTGATATACGAACCATGGTGCAAGAGCAGGGATAGTACTCATTACTCCACATAATGATGTAATCCCTAAGTCTTTTTTACTCAACTTTCCATGCACGAACAACATAGTTGACTATGAATCTATGGTCATCAGATTGAAGACATCTATACAATGGAGGATAAAGAACCTAAGAGTATTGTAATTCCCAATTAGTCATCAGTCAAGTCAATAATGAATACAAGAAAAAATACAAAAAACTAATCCCATATAGAGATATGATGGACAAGCTCCAGGCTTCTTTTCATTTCATTTTATTTGAGCAGGTTCCAAGAGTTCAAAATAAAGCAGCGGATGCGATGGCTACTATAGCATCCTTGATCGACATGTTGGGTAACGAAACTAGATTCCAATTTCTAGTTGAACAATTGATGATACCAGCACATAACAATCCAGTAACAGATTTAGCATGTGTCCTTGTTTATCCTGAGTTCCCCTAGTACCATGACGTATATAATAACCTCCAAAATAGTACCCTACCACACGACTTGTCTAGAAACCAAAAGCAATCCCTCATCTGACAAGCCTCTAGGTACACCCTTATTGCTAATACTTTATATAGAAGAAGTCTAGATGAAACAATTTTACTATGTATCACTTCCATGGAATCCCAGAGATCCTTGTACGAGGTACATGAGGGAATTTATGGGGCCCACGCAGGTGGAAATAGTTCGGCAAAGAAGATCATCAGAATGGGATACTAATGGCCCACATTAGAGACACATGCTAACAAATATGTACAAAAGTACCGACAATGTTAGATTAATAGAGATCTTATCCATGCACCAGCTCAAGAGCTCAACCCCATCACTTCACCATGGCCATGTTCAAAATGGGAATTTGACTTAGTGGAAAAGATTACACCAACATCCTCTAATGGTCACAAGTACATAGTTGTAGTGAAAGAGTACTTTACCAAATGGGTAGAAGTAATTCCTCTCACATATATCACTGGTAAGAAAATCTCTGTGTTCATACTAAACAACATCATCTGTCGATATGGAATCCCTCAAACCATACTCATAAATCATGGTACACCTTTTCAAAATCAAGATGTTGAAGATCTCTGTGAGAAGTTCCAGATAAAGAAAGGTTTGTTTTCATTCTATTATCTACAAGGGAATGGTCAAGAAGAAGCCACTAACATAACCAACTTGAAGATCTTAAAGAAAATAGTTAATGAATCTGGGAAAGACTAGCATTTGCAGCTCAATCCTGCATCATGGGCATACATAACTAGTGTGAGAAACCCTATAGGAGAAACTCCATTCTCATTGGTATATGGATTAGAGGTGGTCCTACCCCTCAAAGTTGATATCCTCTCCCTTAGAATCTCACTAAAGAACATTAGTTAAGATGAAGACTACAGAGTAGCTAGACTTAATGAACTGGAACTGTTGGATGAGAGACGACGGAATGCACTCAATCACTTACAAGGATTTCAAAATCGACTTAGAAGAAACTATCACAAGAAGGTCAGAACATGAACCTTTGAGGTAGGAGATATCATCCTCATGGAGAATCAAAAGAACCAAGCAGAAAGGGTTAAACTAGGAAAGTTTGAGCCTAATTTTCTAGGACCCTACATCATCATAACATCATGCAATAGTGGGGCATATCAACTGGAAACCCAAGAAGGAGCTGAAATCATCATAAAATCATGCAATAGTAGGGCATATAAACTAGAAACCCAAGAGGTAGATCAGCTCCCTGGTCACATTAACAACATGCACCTCAAAAGGTTCTATGCCTAAGGTCTCAAGGTCAAGGGAACTATCTACAATCCAGAAAATACAAAAAAATAAAAAAAAAATTATAAAAGGTTACCTTGGTGAAAGCCTAGCAAATAGGCACCTTGGTGACAACAACAAAAAAGAAAAGAAAAAGTAAAGGGAAACAAAATCGCTCTCTCAGTGAAAACCTGAAAAATAGGCACTATTGGGCAGGGAGCTTGGTAAAAACCCAGTAAACAAGCGCCAAGTGTTAAGGTCCCACTTTGCCATCAATGAACTCCAAAAGGTTCAAGTTTGTTCTCTCGACATGCAAGATTGAGTACCCAAGCTTATTTTTAGAAGCACAATCCCCTTTTAGCATCATGCTTATCCATGGTTTGTACTAGTCCACCAGACTAGGGGGAATTCTAAAAATTCCTGAAAAAATCTTAAAATCTTAAAAAGTCATAAAAAAATCCTAAAAAGAGAAAAATGTCCTGAAGAAATCAATCATCAAAAAATCAAATATTGCAAAATCTCGACAATAAATCATCTTTGTTATCAACAAGAAAAGGAAGATCAAACAATCAATCAAATTTCAAAACTATGAGCTTCACAAATCGAAAATGGACTCATATGACTTAGCTTTATTAGCAATCCAATCTATGATCGATCGAATGATTCAATCAATCAAACTATCAATTGTCTTACATAGTGATGAATAAAATCAAAACCAGATAGATCATTCTTACATGAGTCATCCATTCCCAAAACTAGACACAATCAAACATCAAAATCAAGCAAATCAAGGAACCATAAACTGTTGACTAGGTCAGTCATGTCATTCAGTTGTCAATTTATCTTTTGTGATAATTTTCTTATGCTACTCAAGGATACCACTAAGTGATGAGAGTAGCTATGATGGATCATGATCTTGTTTTCTTTGATTTTTATTTGTGGACTATTTCAATTCAATTATGGGGAAATCATTATTTAGGATAAATGCGGTAGGAGATGTCATGCATCTGGTAACCACACAGTTCTATGATCTAAGATAACCCCTAGAAAATAATAGAACAATCCTTATCTTTTATCTGTTTGTTGCTATCAAGAAATCATAGTGGTATCCAGATGGTCAATATTTGGGTGCATTTGGTTTTCTTTCAAGATATTTACTTCTTGTTATCAGAGATCATAGCAGTATCCAGATGGTCAATATATGGGTGTATTTGGTTCTCTTTCCTTTCATTAGAGATCATAGCGGTATCCAGATGGAAAATATATGGGTGCATTTGGTTCTCTTTCTTTTCAATTATCTACTTCTGGTTATCAGAGATCATAGGGGTATCCAGATGATCAATATCTAGGTGCATTTGAGTCTCTTCCTTTTCATAATAAGGTGCAATGATGAATAAAATTGGAACATATGGCAGCAACTTGGTTTTATCACTCATGGCTTTCATTTGTCCCCTTCCTATCACAACCAATTTATCACTAACTTTCTTCTAACTAGCACATGCATTTACTCAAACACATGATACATTTTAGGATTGCATTCATTTATTGCACAAAGAAAAGTAAAGAAAAAAAATGCATACATCATCAATAGATCATATAGATATGCATTCATCATAAGAGCCATACTACATACATATGTCAGTATCATAGGAAATTAAAGGATCATACATCTAAGAGTCTACATAATAGAATCACATAAAATGCATATAACCACTATATCTTTGTGAGGTACTATAGCTAGGAACCCACTAAGCAGAAGGAATAATGCCCCCATAGTGGCACCGCCAGTAATAAATCTCTCTCTAGGCCTCACATACTGATATCCAAAATTGATCAAGAACCTCTCGGTGGGATAGATCTTGTACACCATCTATGAAGACTCTAACATCTGTATGATACTATCTCTCCCTAATCTCAACTATTGTAGCCCTATTATTAGCTATTGTAACCATGCCCTTTGCTACTGTAACATGTAGCTTTATTTTCGCTAGTCTATGGGTAAGGACTGTAACCTCCTAAGATAGACAATGGACCTCTAAAAGATCATCCTCCTACTTACCCATAGCCACATCCATCTCCCCTCCTCCCCAATTCCTCTCAACCCCTCATCCCTCACAACTCACGAATCTGACTCCTCTTCCTCACCGCTACTACTATCACTATCACTACTGTTGCTAGATGTAGAGGAGTTGGAACCTACCTCCTCCACCTCCACCATCTCATCATCTCTAACCTCTCCCATCTCCTCCATTCTCTCTATGGGAGAAGAACTAGTCTGCCTCTACACCCTCCTCACAAGCTTAGGGGAATCTTCCTTCATCCCCTCCTCATCCTCTAGGATCACTCCTAGACCAACCTGAATAGTCCCTCTCCCTCCATCCCTCCCCCTAGGTTTACCTCCTCTTGTCCTAACCCTCCCTCCTTCTCTCCTAGGATTAGGATCATCTCTGTCGCCTCCCCCTCCATCTCTATCTTCACCTCTCCCATCCGCTCAGCCTCCATCTCTACCTCCATCTCTACCTACATCCATCACTCCCTCCATCTCTCCTTCCACCTATCCCCTAATCACCACCTCCTCTTTGTCATTGTCTCCTCATAAAAACCCCAATAACAAGCTGGGTAAAATCTATCTAGAAATAGGTCAGGACTGTAGCCACCAAGTATCAAACCGTGGAGTAGTGCCTCCACAAAAATAAGGTTCAACATCAGTACCACATGATAAAAGATCATAAGAGACTAATCAAGAGAGCATCTATATCAAAAGGAACATAAAGAAAGTATGATATCAAGCAAGGAACAAGTAAAATAAAGTAATCTACCTGCATCAACAATGGTTGATCGCCAATTCCACGGAATAGGTCAAAGACCATCAAACTCAATCCTCATAGCATGGATTGGGATCATAGCTCCCCAAATAGTGATATCTTTGGATCTTCATGCAAAGTAAGCATATGAATCAGTAACATCATGTCACTCACCAAACTTTTGAAACACCCTATTGGTGTTGTGAAAATCTATCATATGAACATGCTCAGTGACACGACCAATCAGGAATCTCCTCTGCTGGAAGAAAGGAAGGTGTGCATCTTCACCATCCCAGACAGGACAGGATCTATATGGTCTCTAGATGAAATAAGGCATCATGTCAAGCTTTTTCCTCCAATACATAAGATTCCCCATAAGGGACTAGACTACAACTCCATCATAAATGAAAACATAAGGTCTTCCTACAAGAGTATCATGAGAACCAACAGGTCTGTAGATAGCTATGTGCTCCCAGAACCAAGATCTGAAGCAAGGTCACACTGCATCCAAGTGACTTACCACCCAAGTAAGCCATGTAGAATATGTGATAGTAAATATGCGCTAGAATAAATGGCCCCAAGCATAAATAGTGTGGTCTTTCACCATACTCTGAAGAACAACTCCCCAACCAACAAAGAATCCATGTTGCCTACGGCCAGGACATAGAATCCTATAGATCAAGCTACCTAATAGTGCATTCAACCTATCTAAACCCATGTAAAATATAGAAAAATGGCTATCATAGGGATCAGACATCCCTAAATTATCACTAGGAAGACCAGACATCTCAGATAAAGAAGCAATGCTAGGCTGTCGGGTGAACTCTACTAATGCACCCTAGATAGGAATCTGGAGAATGCGGTAAACATCCTTGAGAGTGATAGTGCACTCACCAATGGGAAGATGAAAGGTGCACATATCCAAGTGCCACCTCTCAAGAAGAGAAGAGATTAGACCACTATTGGTCATGATCTCAGGCATGTAAGTAATCTAATATAACCCTGAATGCCTAAGGACATCCCTCTCATCCTCAAAGATCTGAAAGTAGTATACTAAACCTGGTGGTTTGGACTCTCGACAGCGCAAAACATCATCAGTAATCTAAAAAAAATAGTGCATATAGTAATCAGTGTTAGGATCAACAAAACAATTAGACATGTTCAAAATGCTAGGTATTAAGAAGACTAGAGCAATTGCCAAACATAAACAACATTTGTGAGACAATTATAATGATTGCGACATCCAATCAAAAATTGTGAAACACAAGTCACAATTGTGGTAAGAAAAGATTTCAATGTGGCACACTTATCAATTGTGAAAGGGATTCAACAATTGCAGCACACACTCATCAATTGCGGCAAAACCGCCGGTGATTGCGGAACAGTTATAAAAAATAAAGAAAATCAATTGAATTTAAAAGCATTTATGACAAGCAATAAATGCACATAGGATAAGAAACTTACCGCACAACCTACACCCTCTGGACAATCAAAGGTATGGACTTGGTCGGACATGTGCACGATGACCAGAAGGCCCGCCATCACTCAAAATAATCAACAAAGCAAAGAAACGCAGAGGTGAATATTACCAGAGAATCAGGAGCTCCAAAGTGAAAAGTGACAAATGAAAGGGCCCAAAAGCTATTTATAAGTGATCAACAAAAAAACTATATCCTCAAGGAGCCCTATTTTTTTGTGCCAGGCCCTAGAAACTTTCACAGCTACTATCAGGAGCGATTATAATTATTTTCACAAACTATTGAATGCCATAACAATCATTCTATAGTATCAACAAATTGACACTCCTGTCGCAAATTTTCACTCAAATTTGTTGAGGGGGCATAAATTGATCTACTATCGCTAGGGAAAGCTAAGGAAGGATAAAAATAGAAGATTATTTAACACAATGTGACAAGCCATAATATATCAAACAGGGGCAAATGTAGACACCCTAAAATGCACATACTTGCGACCTTATATTAAAATACTAATTTTCAGCTATTGATTAATGTTTTTTAATCATGAATTAATCATTTATTTCTTCTAAAATCCATTCCCCAAATTATTTAATCATTTCCCCAAAATTAATTAAATAATTAATTTTATTTAATTAATTAATTAAATTCAATTTCCTAAAGTTTAAAATCAAATATTTAAACTTATTAATTTTATTTTTCTAATTAAATCAATTTCATTAGATTAATTTAATTTCACTCAAAAATTCTATTTAAATCAAAATGCAACTCAATTATCTCATGTTTGAATACTTTAATTTCAAAAATCAATTAAATATTCAAATAAATCCTTTCTCTAGTTCAAAAAAGGGAACTCCTGATCGGATCTCTAGGATTGCATAATTTCCTCCACCTTCTCTTTAGTTCAAAAAGGTAACTCATAATCATATTTTCAATTAACTAAACATCCCCTCTTCTCTGCAAGTTGCAGAGGTAGAGTTTACTGGTTTCTTTTCAGTTAACTAAACATCCCCTCTTCTCTCCAATTTGAAGAGGTGGAGTTTAGTGATTTCTTCTCCATTTCCTTTTGATCTTCACCATTCATCCTCCAATTTATGGGGTCGATCTCATCCATCCAAATCATTTTCCATATTCTATATAATCAACCCTTCACAACCATTTGAAGGATCTAGGATTTCAAGCTTTCTGCACACTTACTCTACAGGATTCTTGTGAAGCATCAATAATTCTTGTGATCATATCAATTTCATTCTCTCAACACTCCCAAGTCACAGACGTTGTCGCTACCAATAATAAGCACCATTCATCTAGTGTTTCAGAAGGAATAGAGAGAAGCAATAGAAGCCTCGAGCTTTATGGTTTGCATTCATTTTTTTTCCTCTTTGATTGCTCATTATTTTATTGTCCGTAGATTCATTCTTAGTAGTTTTGATTTCTTTCCCATTGCAAATCAGTGCAACTAACCCTCATTATTCAAGTGGAGTAGGATTGGATCTATATAGGTACAGATGTACCATGTCGGTTACTTGGTGTATTTTGTTTGTTCAGTACCAGTTGTCATTTTTCCTTTGTGATTTTCTCTCTTAAGATTTGTGACCATACTTGTTGCAAGTATTGCAGTAGCCGTCAAACTTTGGCTTTCTTGTGTTGTTTATAGTTCTTGATCTGCATTCAAGTGCTCGATGCCCATACTTATATCATTTGTAGCAATATCCATCAAACTTAGGTGAACTCAGTGACTTACCCCTTTTTCTTCTGCACACATTTGCAGTATGTCCAGGTATCCCACAGTAGTAGAAACTAGGCTTCTTTGACTTTAGTGGGGCTGAAGCGTCTTGATTGTTAGCTTGATTAGAGGATTCTCCTTTCTCAGTAGTGCTCTCACTATTGAATCCAAGTCTAGTTTTATCTTTCGGTTGCTCTCAACCTTTAATCTATTTGTCTAATGTTCTTAGTGTTTCCTCATTTCTCTTCAGTACTTCATTGGCTTCTTTTTCAGATTTCAATTCACTGGTCAATCTTTCAACTTCACACTTCAGTGCTTGATTCTCAAATTCTTTCCTGGTCAACTCTAGATTAGCACTCACTAGTTGATCGGTCATAGTTTAGTGTACTTGTGTTATCCTCATGATCTCATTGTCTTTCTCATCTATTCTTGTTTCAAACATTCTTTTATCTTCCTTAGCTAATCTCAATTCATCTTCAATTGCTCCCTTAAAGTCAATTTGTTAGTAATAACTGAGAGGGGGGTGAATCAGTGGCCTCAAAAATATTCTAACTAATCAACCCAAAAACTTAGTACCACAAAATTAAGCCTCTAGTTATCTTCAATCCTATAAGATGAATGCCTCCAAATATACTTATCAAATTACTACTACTCTAAATACTTTGTTAAACCTTTTACTGTATGTTTACCGAATAACAGTCTGTTAATTTACTGAAAAATAGTAAAGTATCTTAGAGTATACCGATCAACCCAAATTAGCTTTTTGTAATATAAAACACCAAAGTAGTGACTCATAAACACATTGACACATGGATTTTTAACGTGGAAACCATGTTAAGGGAAAAACTACTTGGGACCGGTAACCCAAAATTTTCACTCTTTTGAAGTGAGCTTGGTGAAGAGCCAACCCTATTAAATGTTACAAACACACTGTTAGGTGTGACCTTGTTAAAGGATTTAAAAGTTTAGTCTATCGCTTGATATCAGACATCTCTATCCGACCTTACTTGATTAAACACTCTCTTGGCCTTTCAATAGGTATCTGGCATCTCATGTTATCTTCATGATCAAACTTTTTGATACTTCTTGGGATATATCTCAATATAGAAAGGATCTTTAAATCCTTCTCGGTTAAGAGACTTTCTGTAACAATGGTTAAATTGAAATAGTATGATCTATTCACATATACATATTATACTTGCATATTTTCAGATCTATTGGAAGCTCATAAAAATAATTTGATCAATATGTCCTTTTAATACCTTTGCTCCACTTTTGTTCTACTCGGTGATGCTATGCTCTGTTGCTTGGTGTCCGCAGAAAAGTTTAGCTCTTTCCTCAGCTTGATTGATCAGGACTATATGAAGTTTCTCTTCATCACTTTCCCTTTAGCATCCTCTTTTTCATTCATTCCCCTTAATTCATAATGAATTCAGTTGTCTCTTTATAGACATGATAGCATCATTGTTAGGTTCTTGATTTTCTTGATCTTGGCGTGATCCACAATCTTATCCAATTTGATTTAAAGAAAAACTCATATTTTATCTCGTAGAGATATTCTTTCCAACTAGAAAAAATATCTTTAAATCCTTTACTTATCTCTAGCTTTATCTTGTCGATGAAAATAATGATAACTACTAGTTAAGTCTATATTTAGCTCTGCTAGCTAGATATTTTTTCATTTCTAACCTCTAGTTAATTTTGGTGTTTTAACTTTTGTTAGCTTCGGTCAACACTCCAGTTCTCCATTGGGGTTTTCTGTCTGTAGGTCGAGGTTGTCTATCCTTCGGGCATGTATGTCCGTTGGTTTACACTATGATTTTGGCCATCGGGCATGCTTGTGATTCTACTCATCGGTAATTCTTGTCGATCTCTTTGCTCGGGCATCACTGTGACTTGACTTTCAGTGATCTCTGTCCATCGGGTTCCACTGGCCATCGGTGTTTGAAGTCACATGGTGAATGCTTGTCTTTTATGCATTACTAAAAGCATAATCTTTTTCTCTCTGATTATTTGAATTCTTTGACACTTTGATTATAACCGATTTAGATTATATCAAGTTGACATCAATGACAATACAATCCATTAACTGATTTAATGTCTTGCATTATCTTTCCACATTTCGGTGATCAACTTAAAATATTAAACATTCAATCAATTACATGTCATCAATCTCTCCATTTGGAATTGATGGAAACATACTACATTATCATACTATACTATCACTAATACAATATGAAATATATAGTTTCATCAAGCTTTCCTATTGTAACTATTACAAATGTCTGGCTTTCAGTAAGCTCAAAATAGATTTTATTTGTTTCTTGCAGAGTGGTTGTCTTCAATCTTCAATCCCTTCAGTGGATAGATGTAGCATCTTATTCCTTTGTTCTGATATGTGTTATGCCTTAACTATTCCTCTTCTTGATAATCTCATTTTCCTTTGACAGCAATCTCTCTCTTTGTATGAACTCTCTCCCTTTGTTACCTCTCTCCCTTAGATGGATATTTCATATGTAATCAATTTCTCTCCCTTAGAATATTGATTAACTTTTCCTTTTGATTCTGAGGAACTTCACTTCATCGATAATGATATAATCTTTTCTGATCAATGAGATAATCTCTCCCAAATCTCTCCCTGATGATAATGAAATAATCTCTCCCTTTGACAACAATGCCAAACAGAAATTATCTATATCATGTTCCATCCCTTTATATAATATATTCCTTGAATTTCCCTATCCATCAGTAATACAATGTCTCTGGTATTTGGTGCATACTTGTACCTTGCTGTGTATAGATGTATTTGTTTCTGTTCATCTTTGTGCTTGCATAAACATGAATGATCTGTAGATTATGTGTAGGTTGATGCAATCTCCTATTCAGCTTACTAATCGATAAACAAGGGTTTTACCCCTAGTCTCTATCTCAGGTACTCAAATGTATATTTCGGCAAAGGTTTGGTGAATATATCAGCTAACTTTTCCTTTGATTGAACATATTCTAGTACCACCTCCTTTTCTTGCACTTGTTCTCTCAGATAGTGATACTTGATAGCAATATGCTTAGTCTTAGCATGCATGACTGGATTCTTAGAAATGTTAATTGTATTGGTATTATCACAGTAGATAATTACTGGTTCAAGAATATTCATATTCATATTCATACCTTCCAGTAACTATTTGATCCATGCAATAATTGAGAAATTTGTAGCAACAACCACATATTATTCTTCTACAATAGACTGAGAGATGCATCCTTGCTTCTTTCTAATCCATGTGACAAGTCTGTCACCCATGAAGAATGCTCCTCCAGTTGTTCTCTTTCGGTCATCAATGTTTCCAGCCCAATCAACATTTGTATAGACTTGTAGCTCAAATTTTCCTTCTCTTTTATACCATAATCCATAGTCCTTGGTGTTCTTCAGATATCTCATAATCCTCTTGACAGTAGTCATATGTGATTCTTTGGGATTAGCAGAGAATCTTGCAACTATTCCCACTGAATGTGTTATATTTGGTCTGGTATGAACAACATACATTAGTTTTTCAATCATTGATCTATACATGGTTTGGTTTACCTCATTAGATTTGTCTTCTTTTGTCAACTTACATCCGATAGCCATAGGTGTTCCAACTGGTTTGGAATCTTCCATCTTGAATATCTTCAGCACTTCCTTGATGTATTTAGACTGAGTGATATATATGCCTTCATCTTGTTGAAGAATCTATAGACTAAGAAAGAATTTGATCTCCCCAAACATAGACATTTCAAATTCCTTTCTCATTTCATTATCAAAGGATTTGTATAATAATTCATTTCCCCCAAAAATGATATCATCAACAAAAATTTCAGCAATCAGAATATTACCATCGGTATCTTCAAGTACAGATTGTTATTTTTACTTGTTCTAAAAAAATAATGCTAATGAGATAGGAGTGAAGTCTTTCATACCCGAATCTAGGTGCTTGTTTCAATCCATACAAGGCTTTATGTGGTCTACATACCATGTTTCTCTTGTCTTGATCAACAAACCCTTATGGTTGTTCAATGTATATACCTCTTCTTCAAGTATTCCGTTTAGTTATATAGATTTGACATCCATCTAGTATGCCTTGAATCCTTTGAATGCAGCATAAGAAAGTAAGATTCTAACTCTTTCTAGTCTAGAAATGGGTGAAAAGGTTTCACCATAATCAATACCTTCTTGTTGTGCATATCCCTTGCATACTAATCTTGCTTTTTTTACTGTGACTTCTCCATTCTCATTCAACTTGTTTCTGAATATCCATTTTCTACCAATGACATTTTTGTCATCTAGTCTTGGTACTAGTGTCCATATACTATTCTTATCAATCTATTCTATTTATTAATTCATAGCACTGACCCATTCTTCATTCTGAAGTGCGGTATTAACATATTTAGGCTCAAATCACAAAGTAAACATCTAGAGTTTAGTGACATACTTCTTGTTCTCATTCCAGTCTTCTTGTCTCCTGTGATTTGATTCTATGGATGATGTCTTCTGACATACTTGGAAAGTTTTAGTTCAGCTCTGTGTTCATCATTTTGATAATCTTCTTGACCTTCGTTCAATTCTCCCTCACTCAAAACATCATCTTGGATTTTTGGTAATTGCAGCCTGATGCTTGGGTGCAATGTCTTGTTGCTTGGGTAGAGTGTCAAGTTCTATATAAACAAACTTGTTGTAGTCCTTAGGCTCTCTTCTACTTTCCTTATCATTCTTTTCTACAAATTCATCTATTTTCACATTTGCACTTTCAATGATTTTGTTAGATGACTTGTTAAGACATTTATAATCCTTACTTTTGGTTGAATACCCTATAAAGGTACCTTCATTACTTTTGGAGTCAAGTTTTCCATTTCTTTGATCTTTCAAAATATAACATTGACTACCAAAGATTCTAAAGTAACTTACATTGGGTGTATTACCATACCAAAGCTCATAGGGTGTCTTCTTTGTGTCCTTCTTCAATTATACTCTATTTAAGGTGTATACAGCAGTACTGAAAGCTTCCCTCCAGAAATTTTGAGTGATGCTTTTCTCAATCATCAATGTTCTTGCACAGTCAACAATTGATCTATTTCTCCTCTCAGCAATTTCATTTTGTTGTGGTTTTCTTGGTGTAGAAACATGTCTTTTAATTCCATGCGCATTGCAATAGTTAGTGAATTCATCTGAAGTAAATTCCCCTCCTCTATCTGACCTTAAGAATTTCAATTTATTTTCACTTTTTTTTTCTACCATAGCCTTATACCATTTAAACATCTTGAATGCTTCAGATTTATCTTTTAAGAACATAACTGTCATCATTCTAGAATAATCATCAACAAAGAGAATACAATACCTATATCCATAGTAACTCTTTGTCCTCATGGGTCCACATAGATCTGTATGGACTAATTCTAGAATTGCATTAGATGTATGGGTTTTTGATACAATGGAAAGGGTGGTGGACCGATAAGCAAGATAAGAGATGCACAAATTTGGACTACCAATGAACTACCCTTCCAAGTGCATACTAACTCCAAGAGACTCAATTCACCCAAGGTTACTCTAGATGAAAAACAATGACATATTTGGTGTATTTGGATGGTATTATGGTGGATTAAAGTGGTTTTAAGGTTCTAGACCCAACCCAACACTCCTAGCCCTTGGTTTTACTCCAAACTGCCAATAGGCCTAATAGCCTTCCTTGTAGCCCTTCAGCGAGAGTAATTTGCACTTAACTTTGAAATTTTCCAAATGAGTGACAACATAAATTTCATATTTTGATACCCTTTATCCTCTTACACAACATACCAAAAGGGTTATATGGAATCCTTTGGACTATATATGAATTTCCTCACACTATGGCCTAAAAAATGCATAAAGAGGCCCCAATTTACAAAGAAATTATATGATTAACATGCTTCAAATGGCTCAACTATTGGGAAGTAGCATTAAATTACTCAAAACCCCTAAATCCAAAAGGAATTAGACCCAAACCTTCATTAGCATCAAAACCCCCAAATTCACTCCTTTCAAACCCTTAATATTAAGGCTTCCTTAATGTCTTGTCTCCAATCACTTCCAGACATAAAAAATATTTTATTCATAAATAAAATTACAATATAAGACAACCCATATCATAAAATATACCCCTTATTTGGACAGATCATTGGCTGCTACACTTGTGCCATCAATTTCACCAAAAATCCTCTTTCAAATCAACCTATGATCACTTCATTCCTTCAAATCTCTACAAGGATTAGTGTTATAACTTATCATACATGGTTAGTATACTCCTCCCATGGATTATAGGCCTTTTAATCCATGGAAAGGATCAAATTTGAAAACTAACTACAAAATAGAAGAAAAACTTCACAAAATCTGAATTTTAACTTGCTAGAAATGGCAGTACAGTCATAGAAAATGAATTTCAATGCATTGAAATGGACATACAAATGATCTTATATTTCTCACTATTCCAAAATCAACCAAAGAATTAAAACAAGAAGTGTTTAAACCATCCAAAATTCTTAGAACATTCAAGTTGCAGATTTAAACTTATGTTTTATTGATATTGTTGTTGCAGTTTGTACCCTCCAGCCACCATATGTGAATAATGGAGTCTCAATTAAAAATAGGCATCTAAATCTTAACTTTCTCAACCTCTTTCAATTAGTTTGGATGATTAGTTAAGTGTTTTTACAATAGAAACTCTATTTCCCTCCTAAATGGCTATTAGCCATTACTTTTCAAATATTTGAATATTTAAACTTTAAAAATGCTTTTAAACCTTTGTAATTTGAAAACTAAGAACTCCAAAGGTTTTCAAATACCTAGGAGACTTATTCAAATCCAAAATAAATCCCTATAATCTCCTAAACACATTGGGACACTAATGGTCCAAGTTACATTCATTTAATCCCTTCAGGATATAACTTATTCTTAATATGCAAAATGTCATTTCATGACATCAAAACATTATAGGAGCCAATACACCATAGTTGATATGATTTTCATCACCTAGGATCCCTTTGATCTTCTTGGACCTCTGATTTCCATTAGGTGCCCTCCATTCCTTCATGGTCTTCATGGTCTTCATGTTGGTCGTTGGTGCTCCTGCACCATACTCCCCACCACCAATGAAATTCTTGTCCCAAGAGTGGTGTGGCTTAAAGGATCTCTGCAATGTAGGGGTGAAGTAATCCCCCAAATTAATTTTCCTTCTCACACCTTTCCAACCTGCATTCACAAATAATTTGTTAAAAAAAAAACATGGTTTTGTTGCCTGCCCTTGGGAAGGACAGTAAGAGGGCTGGAATTCCTCCTCCTTTGATCCACTCCATGGCTTAGATCTTTGATCTAACATCTTTGCCCCCTTTCTTTTTTCTGACTACATCATAGGACACTTTATGGTCCCAAATTTTCCAAAGGCTAGGTCCCAAATCTCTCCTCCTTTGTCATAGTAGCCTCTTGACTGTACTTTCTCATCCCTCTTCCATCCAGTATCATACCGAACCTTCTTTGTTATCTCCTGCCCAAAACACATAAGTATTGGTTCTTCTTGGTACCTTACTAATGGTTGCAACTCATATTTCTTGCCTTCATGGTGAACCAAGTACTTATTGTTGAATCCATCATGAATAACCCTCCTTGACCATTGCCAAGGCCTGCCTAAGATCAAGTGTCCACAACTCATATCCAAAACATCACAAAATACCCTATCTCTGTACTTGCCAACTGAAAATTCAATCATGACTTGAGTACTAACCAACAAATTTTGATCCACATATACCCAAATAGCATAATATGGTTTGGTATATAAAAATATTTTCAAATTTAACTTCCTCACAACCTCATGAGACACAACATTATGACTTGCCCCTGAGTCTATAATGAGTCTACATACTTTACCTTGGATTAAGCAATTTGATCTGAATATACTCATTTGTGGATTCCATGGATGTCCTCTTCCCATCAATAAGTATTCTCCATCCTCTGGTTGAATTACAATGGGCTCTTGCTGCTCTTCTCTCTTTGTGTCTTCTTCCATCAAGTTCACTCTCCTATCTCTACCTTTGTCTTCATTCACTTTAGGACATCTAAAGGACTGATGACCCACTTCATTGCAAGTGAAGCATCTTCCTGTGAACATCCCATTTCCTCTTCCTCCACTTCTTCCTCCTCTATATCCTCCTCTTATATCTGATGTGTATGGCTTGTCTTTGTCATTGTTATTCTAAAAATTAGTGGTACCTCTACCTCCTCTTCCTCTCATAGAATATCATCCTCTTGTGCTATTATTCTTCTCATGCCTTCTTCTTATCTTCTCTTCAGCCTTCGTGGCTAATTGATAGCATTCATCAATTGTCCTTGGGGTAGTAAGACTAAGTTCATCCTAAATGTTGAACCTTAGCCCTCCCATATACCTTGCAATCTTTTCTTCCACTTCTTCTTCATGCCCTGTTCTGATATCCAACTTATGGAACTCCTTAGTGTACCTTTGCACATCCATATCCTTTTGTCTAAAATCTCTCAACTTCCTTTATAATTGTACTCTATAATCCTTTGGAAAATTTTTTGCCTTCATCTTCTCCATCATACTATACCAACATGTGATCTTGGGTTTCCCATTCTTCCATATTTCTACCTAAACATAATCCCACCACAATAATGCATGTCCCTTCATCATGGACTTTGCAATCTTCACTTTATCCTTCTCCTCTATTCCTTCACACTCAAAGCAATTCTCAATTGCACTGAACCAATCTATAAGTTCCTCATCATCCATCTTCCCTCCATATATTGGTAATTTTGTCCTTACCCTTGAATCTCCATTCTTTATGGCTTTCACCAACTTAGCGACCCTCTCATCCTCAGGGTCTAACTACTCTTCCTCTTGGGGTACTTCTTCTTCTTCTCCTTCTTCTTCCTCATCCAATCTAATGTTCTTGTCTCTCTTCTCTAGTTCTGAGATCCTCTCCATCATGGTCCTCATCATTCTATTCTTCTCATGGTTTTCTTTCTCCCTTTGTTCCAATGTTGCTTTCAACTTCCTATTGTCTGCCAGCTGCTCCTTGACTATCCTGGCCAACTCTATGTTTGTCATCCTTGTAGGAAACTCCTCTTCTCCTTCAGACATGTTCCTTGACCTACTTGTGTCTCTAATACCACTTCATGCAATTTAAAGGGTGTTGGACTGATAAGCAAGATAAGAGACGCACAAATTTGGACTACCAATGAACTACCCTTCCAAGTGCATACTAACTCCAAGAGACTCAATTCACCCAAGGTTACTCTAGATGAAAACCAATGATATATTTGGTGTATTTGGATGGTATTAGGGTAGATTAAAGTGGTTTTAAGGTTCCAGACCCAACCCAACATTCCTAGCCCTTGGTTTTACTCCAAACTGCCAATAGGCCTAATAGCATTCCTTGTAGCCCTTCAGCGAAAGTAATTTGCACTTAACTTTAAAATTTCCCAGAGGAATGAAAAACTAAATTGCAGATTCTGATACCCTTTATCCTCTTACACAACATACTAAAAATTTTCTATGGACTCCTTGGACTATATATGACTGTCCTCACACTATGGCCTAAAAAATGCATAAAGAGGCCCCAATTTACAAAGAAACTATATGATGAACATGCTCCCAATGTATCAACTCTTAGGAAGCAGCATGAAATGACTCAAAACCCCTAAATCCAAAAGAAATTAGACCCAAATCTTCATTAGCATCGAACCCCCAAATTCACTCCTTTTAAACCCTTAATATTAAGGATTCCTTAATGTCTTGTCTCCAATCACTTCCAGACATAACCAATACTTTATTCACCAATAAAATGAAAATATAAGACAACACATATCATAAAATATACCCCTTATTTGTACGGATCATTGGCTACTACACTTGTGCCATCAATTTCACCAAAAATCCTCTTTCAAATCAACTTGTGATCACTTCATTCCTTGAAATCTCTACAAGGATTAGTGTTATAGCTTATCATACATGTTTATTATACTCCTCCCATGGATTATAGGCCTTTGAGTCCATAGAAAGGATCAAAGTTGCAAACTAACTACAAAATAGAAGAAAAACTTCACAAAATCTGAATTTTAACTTGCTGGAAATGACAGTACAGTCATCGAAAATGACTTTCAATGCATTGAAATGGACATAAAAATGATCTTATATTTCTTAATATTCCAAAATCAACCAAAGAATTAAAACAAGAAGTGTTTAAACCATCCAAAATGCTTAGAACATTCAAGTTGCAGATTTAAACTTATGTTTTATTGATATTGTTGTTGCAGTCCGTACCCTCCAGCCACCATATGTGAACAATGGAGTCTCAATTACAAATAGGCTTCCAAATATTAACTTCCCCAACCTCTTGCAATCATTTTGGAGGATTGGTTAAGTGTTTTTACAATAGAAACTCTATTTCCCTCCTAAATGGCTATTAGTCGTTACTTTTTAAATATTTGAATGTTTAAACTTTAAAAATGCTTTTAAACCTTTGTAATTTGAAAACTAAGTACTCCAAAGGTTTTCAAATACCTAGGAGACTTATTCAAAGCCAAACTAAATCCCTAGAATCTCCTAAACACATTGGGACACTAATGGTCCAAGTTACATTCATTTAATCCCTTCAGGATATAACTTATTCTTAATATGCAAAATGTCATTTCATGACATCAAAACATTATAGGAGCCAATACACCATAGTTGATATGATTTTCATCACCTAAGATCCCTTTTATCTTCTTGGACCTCTGATTTCCATTAGGTTCCCTCCATTCCTTCATGGTCTTCATGGTCTTCATGTTGGTCCTTGGTGATCCTACACCAGTTTTACTCTTGAAACTAGACTTTGTCATTTTACCTTTTTGACAATTCTTGCACATGATATTCTTGGGCTTAGTCATGCTCGGTAAGCCTCTGTCATTCCTTTTGTTGCATATATTTATCATGTTGTCAAAATTTACATGACACAATCTTTTGTGCCATAACCATATGTCTTCATTTCTAGCCATTAAACAAGTGGTGTTAATGTCATCAAAATAGAAAAGGTTACCTTTTGTCTTCTCACCGGTTCCAATCAACCTTCCTGATTCATTGAATATATTTGCCTTCTTATTTTAAAATGCTACTCTGTGACCTGAATTGTTGAGCTATGAAACGCTTAACAGATTATAATTCAGTCATTTTACCCAGTAAGAATTTTCACATTTTATCAGGTTATTCAACATTATAGTTCCTTTACCTTCAACTGGACAAGGTGTATAATTTCCCATTCTTACTAAACCACCATTATAGTATTCAAAAGTCTCAAACTTTTTTTTATCACCAGTCATATGTTGAGTGTAGCCACTATCTATGATCCAGACATCATTCTTACTAACCTTAGATATGAGTGCAGTCTCAACATACCTTTCCTCTTCGTCTGAATCATCCTTCATGGCTACAAATACCATCTCAATGTATTCATCAGATTCAGTGTCAGTTTCTTTAGCTCTGTTCTCAGCCAGGTAACATGCTTTCTTCCCTTTTTCCTTGTAGTCTTGGGTATCTATTTTTTCAGATTTTCGGTTGCTTCGGTAATCTCTGTTATCACCTCTATCAAACTTTTTCTCATATGATCTATCATTACTTCTGTCATCTTTTCTTCTGTTTGGACATCTTGCAGCAAAGTGTCCAACCTCTTTATAATTGAAACATACAAGTGGTAATTTACCTTTGTATCTACCTTTTCCTCTCTATAATCTTCTTTCCATTAGTGCTTCAATCTCATCAAGTCCTTGATCCTCATTATCACTTTCACTATCATTTCTACTAGCACGTCTATGACTTGAATTACTTATCTTTAAAGAAGATTTGAATTTAGATTCTATAAATGGTAAGAAACTATTATCAAATTTATTCATCTCAAATGAAATCAATCTACCAATTAGACTATCTAGAGTAACTATATTGTTTTCAAATGCTCTCATTTCTTGAATAGTGAAAACTCTAATAGCATATGCAGGTAGTAAGGTTCTTAAGATTTTACTTACCACTGTCTCCTCTTTAAGTACACCTCCAACTCCTCAGATAGCATTGACTACCTCTTTAATTTTGTAGCTATACTGAGTGATATTTTCTCCTTCTTTCATCCTTAGGTAATCAAACCTCCCTCTTAGGCTTTCTACCTTGGCTCTTAGTACATTAGCATCTCCTCCATGTACTAGCTTCAACTTATCCCACATTTTCTTAGTAGAGGTGCAGGTTTTGACATCTTCAAACTCAGCATTGGAGAGTGATGAGGAAAGTTCTATCATCATGCAATTATGCTCGTGCTTTTCTCTTAATTTATCAAGAATGTGAGGTCATGTAGGAAAAACATATTCAGTATCTAAGTATTGAACAACATCATTTCCAATACCTGATAAGTGGAGTCTTATTCTGCTTTGCCATGATGCAAAGTTGTCTTTATTTAACTTAGGCACATCTTGTGATATTTTTCTTTAGTTGTTAAACTCCATTTCTAAGCACACAAGAACTGATACCAATTGTTAGTAATAACTGAGAGGGGGGGGTGAATCAGTGGCCTCAAAAATATTCCAATTAATCAACCCAAAAATTAGTACCACAATATTAAGCCTCTAGTTATCTTCAGTCCTATAAGATGAATGCCTCCAAATATACTTATCAAATTACTACTGCTCAGAATGCTTTGTTAAACATTTTACTGTATGTTTACCGAATAGTAGTCTGTTAATTTACCAAAAAATAGTAAATTATCTAGAGAATACCGGTCAATCCAAATTAGCTATGTGTAATGCAAAACACCAAAGTAATGAATCATAAACACATTGACACATGGATATTTAACATAGAAACCCTGTTAAGGGAAAAACCACTTGGGACCAATAACCCAAAAATTTTCACTCTTCTAAAGTGAGCTCGGTGAAGAGCCAACCCTCTTAAAGGTTACAAACACACTGTTAGGTGTGACCTTGTTAGAGGTTTAAAATTTTAGTCTGTCACTTGATATCGGGCATCTCTATGCTACCTTACTTGATCAAACACTCTCTTGGCCTATCAATAGGTATCCAACATCTCATGCTATCTTTGTGATAAAATTTTTTGATACTCATTAGGATGTATCTCAATATAGAAAGGATCTTTAAATCCTGCTTGGTTAAGAGACTTTCTATAACAATGGTTAAACTGAAACAATATGATCTGTTCACATATACAACTTATACATGCATATTTTCAGATCTATTGTAAGCTCATAAAATTAATCTGATCAATATGTCCTTTTAATACATTTGCTCCACTTTTGTTCTGCTCGGTGATGCTATGCTCTGTTTCTCGGTGTCCACATAAAATTTTAGCTCTTTCCTCAGCTTGATTGATCAGGCCTATATGAATTTTCTCTTCATCAATTTCTCTTTAGCATCCTCTTTTTCATTCACTCCCCTTAATTCATAATGAATTAATTTGTCTCTTTATAGACATGATATCACCATTGTTAGGTTCTTTATTTTCTTGATCTTAGCGTGATCTACAATCTTAGCCAATTTGATTTAAAGAAAAACTCATGTTTTATCTCGTAGAGATCTTCTTGCCAATTGGACAAAACATCTTTAAATACTTTACTTATCTCTGGCTTTATCTTGTCGATGAAAACAATGATAACTACTAGTTAAGTCTATATTTAGCTCTGCCAGCTAGATATTTTGTCTTTTCTGAACTCTAGTTAATTTCAGTATTTTAACTTTTGTTAGCTGTGGTCAACACTCCAGTTCTCCTCGGGCTTCTTTGTCGGGGTTGTCTATCTATCAGGGTTTTCTGTCCTTCGGGCATGTCTTTCCGTCAGTTTACACTATGATTCTGGCTATCGGGTATGCTTGTGATTCTACTTGTCAGTAATGCTTGTTGGTCTCTTTGCTCAGGCATCTCTGTGACTTGAATTTTGGTGATCTCTGTCCATTGGGTTCCATTGGCCATCAGTGTTTGAAGTCACATGGTGAATTCTTATCTTTTATGCATTACTAAAAGCATAATCCTTTTCTCTCTGATTCTCTGAAGTCTTTGACACTTTGATTATAACCGATTTAGATTATATCAAGTTGACATCAATGATAATATAATCCATTAAGTGATTTAATGTCTTGCATTATCTTTCTACATTTCGGTGATCAACTGAACATCTTCAAACATTCAATCAGTTACATGTCATGTCACAAGTATCTCACTCATTCTTATGCCTTGTACTTCTTAATGTATCTTTGCTAAGTTTAGTTGCTCGATGAGTGTCTTGTTCTTTTCCATGAGTTTTGTAATGGCTGATTTAGCTTCATTATTTAGACCACCTTAGCATGTTGTCTCAAGTGTATCAACATGCTCTTGTGTGGATTTTAGTTCACTACACAACTACTTTCTCACTCTTAAGGAATTTTCTAACTTTATTTTCAGATCCTCAATCACTTCTTGCCCATTCTCTAGCTTGAACTCAAGACTCTAAACATTCTTAGATTGTTTGTAACTTTCCATAGCCTTGATCTTTACTCTCAGGTGGTTAAACTCCTACCTCAAGAGTCCAAAACTCTGATACCTATTGTTGGATTATCTATGGCAAGGTAAGTTTCTGAGAGGGGAGGGGTGAATCAGTACTTAAAAAAATTTAACTATAATTCTTTACCATTCACCGATCTGAATATCATGCATAAAGACATGATAAAATATGAAATGTAAATTAGAAAACTATAACACATAACTCCATGATTTTTGGTCACACATAAATCCTTTTTTAGAGGAAAAAATTGTGGTGGGGATGGCACCCACAATCCTTCACTAATGTAGTATAAAGGTTTCTTGGTTAGAGCTACAATGTTAGCTACTTCTGATAGCTTACCCTATTAGGATTACAAAAAGACTTATGTAGTCTACCTTGTTAAAGGATTTTAACAATCTCTCATCTAAGAGATGTACCTTGTTAGAGGATTTACAAAATAAGACATGTTAGGGCCTACCCTTTGAATGGGATTTCTATTCATCTAATAATTATAAAACCTATTACAAATATGTTTGTGAGTATGCATCAAACATAATGTTGTTCATACTCTTTATGGTTAGCAATTTCATTACCTCATTCTGCACTAGGTAATTTATCATTTATGCACCCTAAAACTTTTGCATTCTAACTCCTTTAGCTCTATCTCTGTAACTGTTTATGTCTCTAAAATATTCACCATCATGGGTCATCTTCTTGTTGTGTTCTTTTTATGTGATCTTAAGGTGGTTAACCTATTCTCAATCCTTCTCCTTCAAGGGTGGAGGTGAAGAGGTGCAAGGTTGGTTTCATTCCCAATGCCTTTATTTAACTTGACTTTCATTGGTTGAATTTCCTCGCGATCATGTACAATCATGTTTTTACAATCCCAATGTTCTACCTAACTTTTACCTTGAATACTGTAAAAACATTTTTTGCTCAGCGTCTAGATTCAATATATCCAATTTGAATTGTTATGTCGGCTCTGAAATTACTTGGCAATATGCTCTGATCTTGCTTGGTAACATAATGTCTTCTCAGTTACTAACTTTTCTCGGTGACTCAGTGACTAATGTTGATTGGTAACTATCACTGCTAGGTAACTTACTATTCTTTTCTCAACTCGGTTCTTGATATCTATGATTCTTTTCTTTACCAACTATTTTCCTTAGTGTATTTTACCTTTTACCAACTAGCTCCTTTGACTAACATGACTTTGAAAAAATTAATGACAACAAAATAACTCAGGTAGGAGTAACAAGGCGGTCAAGTTCTTTAGAGAGAGTCATCATGGTGATACTCAAGTCGTATATAGTGATTAGGATTTTTGGAATATAATTTTACAGTTATATCAGAGGCCCAAAATCATATACTTTTGGATTCAATGAAGCTGGAGGAGGTAAGGTGTACACTCTTTTCTTTAGGAGGTGATAAGGCCCTTGGATTGGATGGTTTTCCAACCATTTTTTCCAACAATTGTGGGAAGTATTTTCTCTTAAATTGTTTGAAGTGGTAGAAGAGTCCAAGATTTATGTGGGATTTATGGTTTTATTTTGAAGGATTTTAATAATACTTTTAATGCCCTAGTTCCAAAGTGGGATGAGGTGAACACCTTTATTGATTTTTCTGTATGTCTCTATGCAATATTTTTAAAAAAATCATTTCAAAGATTATTGCAAACAGATTGAAATTGTTTTCGAGGTTGATTATTTTAGAGTAACAAAGTGGCTTTTGTCCACATAGATCCATTATTGAGGGCATAACTATTGATCACAAAGATATTCACTCTATTAGGGTGGCCAAAACTGAGTGAACAGTGGTCAAATTAGGTATTAGGAAAGATTATGATGAGGTGAATCATGGTTTTCTCTTAGAGACGTTGAGGAAGTTGGGTTTTGATGAGAAATGGGTGGAATAGATTGGGACCTACAGCAATACTCCAAGATTCTTTATTCTTGTCAAAGGGATCCCCCAGGGTTTTTCCAAAGCTCCAAAAGGGATATGAAAAGGGGATCCATTATCCCCTTTTCTCTTTATCATTATGGATGAAGCTCTAAGAAGGTTGAATTATAAAAAAAGGGTTGTAGGGCTTTGGAAAGGTATTAAAGTGGCAAATGGAGTTGATCTTGTATCTCATTTGCAATTTGTGGATGACAGCTTCCTAATGGGAGATTCTACTTTAGAGAAGCCTAAATTATGAAGGTGAACCATACTAAAAATTTATCACCCATAATTGGATAGTTTATTAGGAACTATTAAACCCACTTTGGTGATTTCAAGATCAAAATGTTTGTTATGCTTGATCCTGACAACCTGCTTTTTCTCTACACACATCTTTTCATCCATATTGATACCCAGTTCAAATTTGGGGTCATTCTCCTAGGAATAAGATGTTATTAACATCATGTTCCTATCCTTTTTGCCCCAAATTTGGCCTAAGGCCTGATATTAAGGTTTTGGTGGTAAATCTGATTTTGTGGTTGGCCTGAATTATTTTTGAATCCTAAAATGATGAATTGAGTATATAAACACCCTATCTATCCCCATTTTGATATACATTATCAAGTGCAATAATTTTATGATTAATTTATCAAGAAATCAAGAGAAATTGAGCATTTGGATTCAAGATTTAAAGGCAACCATCCAAGATCTAGTTTCCCCAAGTATCCAATTCTTCAATTCAAGACAATATTCTCCAATTGAAGAAATTTTATTTCCCATGATGGTGAAGTAGAGGAATTTGCAATCAAGTAAGAAGATTCTTCCTTCCATCTACATTCTCTCTTCTTCATTACAGGTGATTATCAAGCATATCTACATTCATAGATCCATGAATTTATGAGGGCATCCTTGATTCTACTCTATGTTCCAAGGTCAAATACTTTATTTCAAGGACATTCAAGGATCTTCATGGGTATGAGCAGTTTCTAAATTCATCCATGAGTGTTTATGCAAGGTGAATCAAATATTACCTTTTTACATATTTTCATTTATGAAATTTCATTTCATTTTCAAGGTTGATTCCTAAATCGGGGTTTGACCAAGGCAAACCCCTTTTAACAACCTTTCCCCCTTTATTTGTGTGCATGAATACACTACAGAGCTTTTAGACAAAATTGTGAAAGGTTGAAACCAGACGAAGTTTTCCCAAAAGTTTCAGGCAAAAACACTTGGAATAGGATGTTATTTTCACCCTATTCACTACAAATTAGGCTTAGATTTCACTTGTAGGTTAGTTATATTTTTTGTATCCCATTTTTTCTCATTACAAGTTTCTGAGAGTCTATTTCAGTTATTTATTTATATTTTTCAGCTACTTTTCTATCTTTTAATCTACATTACTTTTTTTTATCATTTCCATTTTCATCAATTCCATATTTAGCAAAGGATCACTCTCTCATTCAACACTTGAATCTCCTCTTGAACCTAGTGGGGTATCTTCCTTCTGAATGTGCAATTCATGAAAATGGGGATTTAATCTACCTATTTGCACATGCCTCCATTTTTATATTGTTCCAAAGGACACTATTGACAAATATAGTAGGATGTCAGGTCGATGTGTTAATTGCAGAAAATCTGAAATTTTCTTCTTTAACACAATAGGTAGAAAATAGAGGGAAATTTGCAGGAGCCTTGAAATGAAACCAAGTACTTTACTTGGTAAGTATCTTGGCACCCCTTTGTTTGGGGATTACTATAGAGAAACTCTTGGGAAGGAACTTGTAGACTGCAATTTGAGGTGGATGAATGGATGGAAGAATAAGTGGCTTACTTATGCTAGTACAATTTTAATGTTGAATTCTTTGGTCTCATCCATTCCTACCTTCTTAATGATGTGTTTAAAGATACCTAAAAATGTTTTCAAGTTTATTAGGAAGAAGATGAGGAAGTTCTTTTGGAATAGTGCTAGGGAGCGGGATATAATTCCACTTTTAGCCTAGGAGAAGATCCATAAACTAAAAGAGGAAGGTGGTGCATGACTAAGAGATTTCCATCTTATGAATGAAGCTATGGGAGTGAAGTTGGTATGGAGTATGTAATATAATCCAAATAATTTATGGGTTAGGATATTGAAATCCAAATATTTGGACTTAGAGGAGAGCCAAAGGATTTTCACTATTTTCAATCCACATATGGGTTCGTCTATATGGAATTTCATTGTGTCTTGTAGGTAGGTTATTATTGACCACATTACTTGGAAGATTAGTAATAAAACACAGGTGAAGTTTTGGGATGAGTCTTGGGAAGGTTATCCAACACTTAGAGAGAATGAGGATTTACTTGATTTATAACTAACCTTGACTCAAAGATGGGGTAGTAAGGTTAGGGATTATATGGAGCTCAAAAGGGGTGATAATGGAGAGGAATGGGTTTAGAAGTCTTTATCTCAAGAAAGGCTTTTAGCGGATCAAATGGTAAAGATGGAGTAGATTTTCCATAATAGAAGAATTCTCATTAATGACATAGACGAAAAGGTGGTATGGTGTACTACCTCCAATGGCAGGTACTCATTAAAAATGGGATATTAGTTTTGGATAATAGGGGAAGTGATGACTATTTACCCACTCACTTGTGTTGGGGGAAGGAGTGTCTCCCAAATTTTGGTGTCTTTGTGTGGCTGGCAATCAAGGGTAGTATTCTAACTTGTGAGAGGAGAAAAATATTGGGTTTTTCTAGCCCATCAAGGTGTGTAATATGCAGTAGGGAGGAGGAGATGGTGGATCATCTCCTACTTCATTGTGAGGTGGCCTCGAAGTGTTGGAGTATGGTCTTACAAAAATTGGTTTGGAAGGGGCCCCTTCTTGAGACTCTTAAGACAATATTTTTTATTTGGTCAAGTTGCAGGGGTAAGTACACTCTTTCTAGTATTTGGAAAAGTTTCCCTCCAACTACTATTTGGGATATTTGTAAGGAAAGGAATAGGCATATTTTTTAAGATAAACATGAGTTGATGGACAAGATTTTATTTAGGATCAAACAAGAAATAGAGGAGGTTGTGGGGGGTTTTGATTCAAATTTATTTAGACCTTGGGTGTCGTATACAAGAGAAGATAAAATATTTCATCATCATTGGCCAAGGATTAATATTAGGCCTATTAATGGGCAAAGATGGGTGAATCCAATATCAAATACTAGTAACTAGGTTAGGTGGTTGTGTTTGTTGGAAGGGTGAATAAAGATAAGTTTTGATGGTGCCTCTAAGTGAAACTCGAGCCCCTCTGGAATTGGGTTTGTTGCAAGAGACTAGTTAGAAATTATTCTTACTATAGGATCGAAGATAATTCCAGAGGGGACTAATAATGTGGTAGAAGAAATTATGACACTTCATCCTCTTAGACTTGGAAAAAGTTTGGGGGTTTTGAGAATTAACTTGGAAGGTAGTTCTATTACTATTATTAATGCAATCATCACTGGAAGTGCATAAGCTTGGAAAATGAAAAACTATATCTTTGCAATCAATAAGGAATTGTCCTTTTTAAGGAGTTTCAAATAGCCATGTTCAGAAATCTAGGAATGAAGTAAAAACATTCTTTCAAAGTGGGCACTAACATTTCATGATGAAGGTGATGTACGGTTGGAGGATTTTTAAATCTTCCCTTTAATATGTGACATCACCTTCCTATTGCCGATTGATAGGCTCATTAATGATTATTAGAGGGAATGTGATGGATGATATGGGAGAATATGCATGCGCATTATTTTAAGGTGGGTAGGCATCCTCTTTTCTCCATACTATGGATTGAGGTGTGTATTGGTCTTGAATTCGATGGAAGCAAATTTCACTTTGCTTTCTTCTCAGCTATAGGTTGTCTTCTTTGGGTTGATTATGACTCAATGCCTAAAACACTTATTTAAATGTCACAATGAGGATGTGGTGAATGTAGCTTTGGATGTGTTTGGTGATGATTTCATTGGTGAAAGGCACTGGTACTTTTAAACACCCTTAATTGGGCTACTCTAACCAGAGACCCCATTTTGCCTTAACTAAAGATCTTTCTCCCAAGTATGCTAATCTGATTATTTGATTATTAGCATAATTCTCTAAAATCAATGAAATCCATCAAAGCAAGCATTAACCATTTCTAAATCTATCATTAATTTGTAATTGGTCACCTTGGCTTATATAATTAAATCAACCTCATTAAATCCCTTGGCTAAGGTAATTAATTAAAGAAAATTAATAAATACTCCTCAATTATAACTCACCACAAAGGGAAAAATTCAATTGATGGACTAATCAGAGTTGAAACACATGGATCAAGCAAGAATTAATCCTAATCATTCCTCAAGAATCAATCACAACAACTCATTTAACTTCATTCTCCATAAAATGAGTGAATTATGAGCTCAAATGATCAAAAAATCTTACAGTCTTGCATTAGCCTTATGCTGTAGAAAAGAATTCATGCATTCTTAGCTAATTAAAGGATCAACTGAAAGTAGAATTCATATGTTTTTAGCTTAAGATGCATACTAATGGCTAAAAATAATTTTGAATCTTCCATTTTAGAATTGTATTGTCACTGACCTAATGCATATTTTGAGAAAAATGTCATAGATATATCAAACTCTTTCTAAATAGGAAGCTGAAGCTCAATTTCAATTTTTATGTTTTCCATGTTTTCTTGTGCGAACAATTGAGCTAACAAGTTATAAAGTTTTGTGTTTGCAGATTTGTAGATACATGTGATATACACATAAAAACAAACATTTTTGGTGCCCACCATGGGGTAAAGCCCCATATTTTACCTCTTTTTGAGCAAATTTCTTCATTATAACTCTCTATTTGCAGTGCAGATCCGCATCTAGTGAACAGGATTGCATCCGGTGAACAAGATCACACCTAGTAAATCTTGGTTCGCATCCAAAAAATCTATGATCACATTTGGTAAGGATCAAATGTGGAAAATTTAGGATCACATTTATTATCCTTGGTCACATTTAGTAAATCATGGATCGCATTTAGTGAAATTTTTGGATCGCATCTGGTGTTTTAAATTGCATAAGTAGATGATTTTTAATGACTAATGGGTGAATTTGATGTGTGTGATTGATTTTAAGCAACCTAACATTGTTTTTAGGACACTTGACAGAGAATATGCAGTCCAAAGATTGCAAGAAAAACATTCTCCAAACTACTAATGAGTGGTTTAGCAGGGGGCCTCAAAGATTTGACCAAACATCATACTTGTCTTAATTAATTTATAGGAATTTAATTGAATTTGAGGTAAATTTTCAATCTAATCATGGGATTGTTCTCTTTTCCCTTTGGGAAAATCAAAAACTCAAAAGTTAGATTGCAATTTGAGGTCAAATTTGAGAAAATTAGCAATTCATGATGTGTTTGATAGGAGAAAAAAACATAGATAGGAGAGTATTCTCTTCTTCCTAGTGGAGAATCAAAAATATAGACTCTTAAGACACCAATCCTCTTTATTTATTTGATATTTAGAGGGCCTTCTGGTTGAGGAAAAAATCTCCTGAGAATGACCCAAGTGAGCACGAGTAGACGCCAACTCTTCCATCTCACTATAAACAAGATGATTCCTTGAGATTAAAATCTCAGAAGACCTAATATATTTTGTACTTGGAAAAATGATGATCATTCCTTGGATATGCATGGATGTTGTGTAGACTGGAGCTGCTTCAATCTCTTTTGAGAGACTACACTCATCTAGGTACTCATAGGGCTATACTGTTAGAATAGTCCCATAGGATAACTGAGAGGGGGGGTGAATCAGTTATCAGTAACTTTAATTCTTTTCACTTCCTTAATTTTAGAATACAACAAAGTAAATACTTAATCAGATAACACAGTACACAACTCACAATTTGATTACGGGGAAACCAAATGGTAAAATCTCCAGTAGGAATTAGCACCCACAATGAACTATACTTGTTTATATTAATCCCTGTTAGAAGATATTTCAACCCTGTTAGTAGTTTTACTTTATAATGCAATAAGTATAGTGACCTGGTTAAGGGTCGGACCCTATTAGGAGTCTTTTATAAATAACCTTGTTAGGGGTGGTGGACTCACTGTCCAAAAGCTCACTGCTTAATGGTGAAGTCTACAACCTTTTGTATAACAGATATGCACTATATATGATGATGAACTATAGAGTAGACCTGTTGTCTTGATCAGTTCCAGTGTATTACAATATTTCACTTCTTCTTTACATAGACTCTTGATGAATGAACCAACTCTGATAATCTACTCTGTACATCTTTCTTCTCTTTTTGTATCATTCACACTTAGTGTATCACAATTGACTTGCTATAAGTATCTTCCTCAAAGTATGAGATCATGGGACCTGTAAGACAACTCTTCATAACATCCTTATCGGCTCTACTAAGAACACAAGCATAATTACAACCACACAAGTATAAACTAAATAGACGCGACACTTTACTAAGTTGGCCTCACCAAATTAACTCTAACTTTGCAATCTTCTTGAAACACATTTGGTGCCTTTAGATAACTATCAGCAACTCATAACTAATCATGAATATACACATGCATATCCTGAAGATAGGTGCAACTCAAGAAGCACGTTACATACATCAGCTCTGAATAGATACTCTTCTAGAACTATAACTGACAATAACAGAATTACACAACTTGACTGAAACATCATATCTGGATCTGCATGTATGAACATAACATAATAAACATGTTAACAACATGTAGCTAACCACGCAAGTCTTCGTGTCATCATTATGATAAGTACATACAGAATTACTACTGTGTATTATATGTTGTCATCAATGACAAACATACAATCAATCAACTGAACAGAATCAAATCTCCAAAAATCTCCCCATTTGACATTGATGACAACATATGATATCAAAAACATCTTCTGTTCATGGTGTCCTTTTTCTTTTACAATCTTCTCAATATCCTCATCAAAGATTTCTCTATACTTCTGCAGTACCTCTAAATATGTTTTTGTTCCATGTATATACTCCCCCAGAGTATATGCTCCCCCTTAGTACATATTCCCCCTTTGACATCAATGACAGGGCGCCATAGATCTTTAGGCACAGGTACTACTCTAGATGTAGAGTAGTCAACCATTCATTAGTCACTTAATGACTGATGTTCTTGTTGCTTCTTCTAAACAGACTTAGGAGAGGGAATTACTCCCAACTTTTCCCTGAGATACTCAAAAGTATCCTTTGATAAGGGCTTTGTGAAAATATCTTCCAACTATTCTTTGGTGCTCACATAGTCCAATTTCACTTCTTTATCTGCAACCTTTTCTCTTAAAAAATGGTACTTGATCTCTATGTGTTTTGTCTTTGCATGCATCATAGGGTTCTTAGACATGTTGATAGTACTAGTGTTATCAAAATGAATAAAAATAGGATAATCAACCTAAATGCCAAAGTCTTTAACCATTTTCTTGATCCAAACCATGGTTGTACAATTCAGTGCCACTGCAACATATTTAGCTTCTGCTGTTGACTGAGAAATACAGTTTTGCTTCTTGCTTATCCAAGAAACCAGCCTGTCTCCAAGAAATATTGCTCCTCCTAAAGTGCTCTTCCTATCATCAATACAACCTGCCCAATCTGCATCTGTATACACATGAATTTTTACATTCTTTAATTTAAGATACCATAAACCATAGTCTATAGTTCCCTTTAGATATCGAAATATCCTCTTGATTGCCATTAGATGATTCTTCTTGGGTTTAGCTGCAAATCTTCCAACAATGCCAACTGCATTAGATATGTCAGGTCTAGATTGAGTTAGATAAATGAGTTTACCAATCATAGATTTGTACAATGTCTTATCAACTGCTATGGAATCATCATCTTTTGAAAGCTTGCTTCCTGTTATCATGGGAGTGCATACTGACTTACAGTCTTCCATCTAGAAGGTATTCAGTATTTTATTCACATATTTTGACTGATTAATGAATATACCTTTATCTGTTTGCTTTACATTCAGTCTCAAAAAGTATTTTATAGGACCAATCATGCTCATTTCAAATTCATTCTGTATTTCTTTTGCAAATGTTGTACTAAGCTTGTCATTACCTCCAAAGATAATGTCATCAACAAATATGGAAACTAATAATAATCCATCAGGTGTCTCTCTTGTGAATAGGTTTGTGAGGCCCCACCCTGAACCCCATTGTAGTTTCCAGTTTTCTGCTTATGATAGATTTAGCATATGATACTTTGCTTTTGATGCACTATAGACTTTATGGACTTTAGGCTTTATGCCATGGATTTGATATTTTGGATGTATGAACTCATGATGCTTTATGATGCACCTCATGGACTATATTATGTTTTCTATATTGAACCTTTATTCTGAGACTATTGATTTGGAAACTCATTATGATTATGTTATGGTTATTGATGAGATTTGGATATAATTGATTTAAATATTGAATTTCAATTTATTGCGATGCGAATTTTACCTTATGATAAATGCTTAAAATGAGAATTATGTAATCTTGTGATCTTTAGTAATAACTTAGTATATTGATGATGTCCTTACATTCTAAATATTTCTTATCTCTTTATGATGTATATTTATTTTCTCAGACTACTGATATTTGAATTGAGTGTGCAAGTAAGAAACCATGGTATTTTATTCGGGGAACCAAACAAAGGGAATTGTGAACTCAGCTTGAGCCAAGGTTGCATCTAATGAAAGGCAAAACCTCATTGTTTCATAATTTTATTCGTAAATGTATGTAGATGAGTGTGGTAGCATAATCTTTAAATGTATTTCTTAATTTCCTTGTGAGTTTTGCCTAAGTGGATATGACATGGCTTAGTGATGTGTAAATTTTGTGTGTGTCACTTGACACTTGTGTTTGTACTAAAGGCCATGACATGTCAGCTTGGGATTAGTTGTCCACCTACCTAGATTAGTACATTGGTGAATCCCCATATGCATACCTTGGGTTGGGGGATGGGAGTGTGGTCACCTCATTGAATTTTCGAAATTACTCTTAGAATGGACTTTTAGAGGGGTTGTGGAGTGTCCAGGAGTGTTTTGGGGTTATTTTTAGGTAGCCCACTTATTATACCAATAGTTAAGGGGATTTTTAAACCTAGGATAGCCCCCATTTGACCATGTGACCCTTCCAAAAATTTGATTTTCCAAGTTGGACGAAAATCAACTCTTGTGAGTCTTGACTTGGGTAGAACACCATTCCATATTAGTGTTAAGACATGATTCACCTTTTTTGAAGCTCCTTTCTTAGTTCCATTTTTGGTAAGGTGTAAGAGTGTAGGGAAGAGGGACCAATGAGAGAACTTTTATCCTCCCCATGAGCTTTCTAGAGGGCTTTTTAGTGAGAACTCTCCAAGTTGGAGAGTTTGAACACCACTCCCTAATTTAGGGACATTGCTAGAATTGGAGATCTTGGAAGGAGGGATTTGGCTAAAAGGGAGCTCTTCTTCAACTTTCTTCCTTAAGCTTGGATCTTAGGTTGGTGGACATTATGCAACTCTCTTTCTCTCA